>SJXQ01001780.1:0-197599 GCA_006408695.1 Aepyceros melampus | reverse complement strand
CTCTTGAGAGTCCCTTGGACTGCAAAGAGATCCAACCAGTCCATTCTGATGGAGATCGGCCCTGGGATTTCTTTGGAAGGAATGATGCTGAAGCTGAAACTCCAGTACTTTGGCCACCTCATGCAAAGAGTTGACTCATTGGAAAAGACTCTGATGTTGGAAGGGATTAGGGGCAGGAGAAGAAGGGGATGACAGAGGATAAGATGGCTGGATGGCATCACTGACTCGATGGGCGTGAGTCTGAATGAACTCCGGGAGTTGGTGATGGACAGGGAGGCCTGGTGTGTTGCGATTCATGGGGTCGCAAAGAGTCGGACACGACTGAGCGACTGAACAACTGAACTGAACTGAAACATTGTTACCAAGAAAAATATTGGGGTAGCGGTGAGTACTGAAGCTCACTTCTCAGTCGCTCAGTCTTGCCCGACTCTATGTGAATCCAGGGACTGTAGCAAGCCAAGCCTCTCTGTCCATCACCAACTCCTGGAATTCACTCAAACTCAGGTCCATTGAGTCGGTGATGCCATCCAACCATCTCATCCTCTGTCATCCTCTTCTCCTTGCACCTTCAATATTTCCCAGCATCAAGGTCTTTTCCAAAGAGTCAGTTCTTTGGATGAAGTGGCCAAAGTATCGGAGTTTCAGCTTCAGCATCAGTTCTTCCAATGAATATTCAGGACTGATTTCCTTTAGGATGGACTGGTTGATTCTCCTTGCAGTCCAAGGGACTCTCAAGAGTCTTCTCCAACACCACAGTTCAAAAGCATCAATTCTTCGGCGGTACTCAGCTTTCTTTACAGTCCAACTCTCACAACCATACATGACCACCGGAAAAACCATAGCCTTAACTAGATGGACTTTTATTGGCAAAGCAATGTCTCTGTTTTTTAATATGCTATCTAAGTTGGTCATAACTTTTCTTCCAAGGAGCAAGTTTCTTTTAATTTCATGGCTGCAGTCACCATCTGCAGTCATTTTGGAGCCCCCCCAAATAAAGTTTCTCACTGTTTTCATTGTTTCCCCATCTATTTGCCATGAACTGATGGGACCAGATGCCATGATCTTCATTTTCTGAATGTTGAGTTTTAAGCCAACTTTTCAGTCTCTTTCACTTTCATCAAGAGGCTCTTTAATTCTTCTTCACTTTCTGCCATAAAGGTGGTGTCATCTACATATCTGTGTTTATTGATATTTCTCCTGGAAATCTTGATTCCAGCTTGTGCTTCATCCAACCCAGTGTTTCTCATGATGTACTCTGCATGGAAGTTAAATAATCACGGTGACAATATTCAGCCTTGATGTATTCCTTTCCTGATTTAGAACCAGTCTGTTCTTCCATGTCCAGTTCTAACTGTTGCTTCTTGACCTGCATACAGGTTTCTCAAGAGGCAGGTCAGGTGGTCTGGTATTCCCATCTCTTTAGGAGTTTTCCACAGTTTTGATCCACACAGTCAAAAGTTTTGGCATAGTCAATAAAGCAGAGTATTAAAGGGATGTTAGGAAAAATCAAGGAAAAGGTCCAGGGATCTGGCTCTTGCTCAGTGATACAAACCGTCTTTTTCCTGATCCTCCCAGTTTCCCTTTCCTCCATGTCCTCCCCAGTATTTGCTATACTTGTCCTTTGATAACAGACATTCCAATAGGTGTGAGGTGACAGCTCCCTGTGGTTTTGATTTGCATTTCTCTAATGATCAGTTCGGAGAAGGCAATGGCACCCCACTCCAGTACTCTTGCCTGGAAACTCCCATGGATGGAGGAGCCTGGTAGGCTTCAGTCCATGGGGTCGCTAAGTCGGACCTGACTGAGCGACTTCACTTTCACCTTTCGCTTTCATGCATTGGAGAAGGAAATGGCAACCCACTCCAGTGTTCTTGCCTGGAGAACCCCAGGGACGGGGGAGCCTGGTGGGCTGCCGTCTATGGGGTCGCACAGAGTCGGACACAACTGAAGTGACTTAGCAAGCAATGATCAGTTAAATTCAGCACATTTCAATATGTCTCATGGCCATTTAAATGTGGGAAAAAAAAGTCTATTTGGGTCCTTTGCCCACTTTTTAATTGGACTACTTGCTTTCCTGTTCTTGAATCATGTCAGCTGTTTATATACTTTGAATATTAACCTCTCCTCAGATGTGTGGATTCCAAGTATTTTCTTCCAGTCCATGGGTTGTCTTTTTATTGTGTTGATTGTTCTGCAGAAGCTTTTTAGTTTATGTAGTTCGACCAACTCAGTTTTTATTTTGTTGCTTGCGTTTTAGATTTCATCCAAAAAGCATTTTTTCCTATGTTTTCTTCTAAGAGTTTTGTGATTTTAGGTCCATATATTTAAGTCTTTAATCCATTTCAAAGTTTAGTGAGTAGTGTCTGCTTTGCTCTGGCAATTAACCATATGTAACTTCCTACATTTGTTGTATTTTTAGTAATGCATTTTAACTTTCTCTTCATTTTTTTTTCATGTTTTTTTTTACCTTTTCTCGACAAACACACAGTAAAGCCTGTGGGACTAGAAATGACATTTTATGATTTATCTTCTCATCATGCCTGAATCAGTGTCTTGCACACATTAAGAAATCAACAAATGCTTTTTGTCTGTTTGTTTTCTAAAAACTAGGGATGCAAGGGAAAAGTTCTAAGATAGTGTAAAGACTAAATTTCTTTCCTTGGTAATGTGACCAAGATTAGATCACTTACATATATTTTCTAGCCTTTGCTTACTGTGCCTTTTACGTGAGTATATGACACACGATTCCTGTATAGCTTTATAATACTACGTGTCTAGGCTATTTTAATTAATCTGAACTAAACACATTTTTAGGAGATATTCAAAAAACCAACAAGTATGTACTTTAAGAAACTATTCTGAATTACACTAAATATATGGGTGCAAATTAGGATTTTTTTCCCTAACACTCTATTCAACAAATTAAAGGTCAGAAGGACAGTATTATACTCTCAGCCCAATTCATGTTCTGTGCAAATGAAATATACTGACGTCCTATATTCTGCTGGGACACATGATCTGTACCTATTTTCAGCCCACAGCTCTTCACATGCCATTGTTTAAAAATAGATCAGTTCTGAACTTTGGAGACAGACTTAGAAGTGCATTAACCTCTTTCTCGACTGTTAAGTTTGCCATTTTGCACTAATCAAATCAGTATAAATCTGATCATGATAAAAATAGACCTTCTTACTTTGTACACATTCCAACAGGCTCTCATAAGCAGAGGGGTATGGCTCACTGAATTTTTCTAATTAGTTTTTTGTTTTAAATATACTCCTGCATTAAAGCGTCATCAGTCTCTGATCTTAAAATTCCAGTGCCAAGTTTTGATGCTAAGATGCTGTCTCCAGAAGGCTGGTTGTTAAACTGGAGGAAGGGCTTCTTAGCAGATTGTTTGAATAAATTCCAAAAGAAATGAGACATATGATAAACCTTGAGTTAGTGTCCCTCTGAGGTATGGTCTAACACCCTCTGAATGACCTCTCATAGCACTAACACACAATTATAATTGCTGGTTTAAATTTCTGTCTCTCATCAAGTTGTAAGAGCCATGTGGGCTGCGACTATTTACTATTTTTCATGGAATCATAGTAATACTAAGAATCAAATTTTACTTTGTACTTACTATGTACCAGGCATTTTTCAAACTTTTAAGGTTTTTTTTTTTTCTCATTTAATTTTAAAACATCTCTGTTAGGTACTTATCATCATCATTTATATTTAAAGATGAAGAAAGTAAAATATGTACAAGTTATGAAAGAGCCCAAAGTTGTGCAGATACTAAGTTGTGGTGCTGCATTTGCCGACTAAGGTCCGTCTAGTCAAGGCTTTGGTTTTTCCTGTGGTCATGTATGGATGTGAGAGTTGGACTGTGAAGAAAGCTGAGAGCCGAAGAATTGATGCTTTTGAGCTGTGGTGTTGGAGAAGACTCTTGAGAGTCCCTTGGACTGCAAGGAGATCCAACCAGTCCATTCTAAAGGAGATCAGCCCTGAGATTTCTTTGGAGGGAATGAAGCTGAAGCTGAAACTCCAGTACTTTGGCCACCTCATGTGAAGAGTTGACTCATTGGAAAAGACTCTGATGCTGGGAGGGATTGGGGGCAGGAGGAGAAGGGGACAATAGAGGATGAGATGGCTGGATGGCATCACTGACTCGATGGATGCGAGTCAGTGATGGACAGGGAGGCCTGGCGTGCTGCGATTCATGGGGTCGCAAAGAGTTGGACATGACTGAACTGAACTAAACTGAATGGCACTATGGAGAACAGTGTGGGACTTACCATATGATCCATCAATCCCACTATTGGGCATGTATCTGGAGAAAATCATACTTCAAAAAGGTACATGCACTCCAATGTTCATTTCAGAACTACTTACAACAGTCAAGACATGGAAGCAACCAAAATGCCAATCCACAGATTAATGGATAAAGATGTGGTCTGTGTGTATACAATGGAATATTATTCAGCCTTAAAATAAGTATGAAATAATGCCATTTGCAGCAACATAAATGGGCCTAGAGATTATCACACTAAATTAAGTCACAGAGAGAAACACAAGTCTAAAAGATGATACAAAAAACTTATTTACAAAACAAAAACAGACTCACAGACTTAAAAAAAAACTCATGATTACCAAAGGGGACCAAAAATAAACTCAAGGTTACCAAAGATGCGAGGGGGGCTATAAATTATGAAATTGGGATTAGCATATACACACTATTATATTAAAATAGACAGTCGGAAAGGATCTATTGTATAGCACAGGGAACTCTACTTAGTATTCTGTAATAACCTATGTGGGAAAAGAAATGTATATGTGTAACTAAATCACTCTGCTGTACACCTGACATTAACATAACATTATGAATCAACTATTTGTTGTTTGGTTGATCAGTTGTGTCTGACCCTTTGCGATCTCATGATGTAGCTTGCCAGGCTCCTCTGTCCATGGGATTTTATAGGCAAGAATTCTGGGGTGTGTTGCCAGAGGAAAATCCAGAGGATTTTCTTGACCCAGGTATCAAACCTCTAAGTCCTGCATTGGCAGGGGGATTCCTCACCACTGAGCCATCAGTAAACTTCAGTATAAAATAAAAACAAACAGAAAATGAGGCCGTGGAACCAGGGCCATACTCTCCCCTGGACGCTGCGTGGCTCCTCCACAGCTGGCTTTCACTCATACATGGTGCTATTCAAAACACTGAGAATATCATAAAGGCAATGTAAACCATTCTAAACAATGAAACAGAAGACCCCCGAGCCCACAAGGCAGAACAGGTGCCTAGTTTAAGTGGATGGAAGAAGAATAGGAGTGCTCTCCAGGCAAACCAGGACTGGGCACCACTGGGAGGGAGAGGAGGTTTCTGGAGATCACTGAAGTCCATCTTTGCAGACTCAGAATTTTAACCAGACACAGTCACAGACCAACAAGAGAGTGAAGAACAGAGATGGCAGATAACTAATGCATCAGTATACTGGTTCTAATTTAATTTCTAGGTACTATTCTAAGTAGTTTTTGCAGAAAACTGTAGTTCCTGTATTCTCGGGTTCATGTATATTAGTTGACAGTGAAACAAAGATAATTATTTTAGATGACTTTCCAATCACTTCTCAGGATGCTGACAATGCCAGTGGGGCCAGTGCTGTGGTCATATGGCCTAGCTCGAGGATGAAGAACACACAGATTTAGGTGCCATCTGAATGTTCTCCACCTTGAGTGGCTCACTGCTTAGGTTCAGACAGGGAATCCAGCAACTTTTGTTTTACGAACCATTGACATTACCCTACTCACACCTGGCATAGGAAGGTAAGAAAAATAGTAGTTATTTTCTATCTATCTCCTGGATACTATTAATATTATAGAGTTTGGACAAAATACTCAAATACCTTTAATAATTGTACTCTATTGGCATACTCCCCCACCCCTCAGGTTTACTCAGAAATAAATCACTAATATATATAAATGTAGAGAAAGTTAAAAAGAAAATAAAAACAACTGCATGCAAAATAGGGCCTTCTAGGTTTTTTGTGTGTATATCAAGACAAACTCACAGAGGAATCTAAAGATGCCAGCATTCTTTAGTTATATGTTAGAAACCACATTCTCCATAGTACAATCTAAAGTGATACTAAGAAAGGTAAGCAGCCACAGCATGTCATAATTCTGGGCATCACTTTTCTTCACGCCAGCTTCTCTATTGTGTCTCCAAAATTCTCCCTTCAAGTTATAATCATCTAATAATCTAACAATTTGACTTTATTTATCCAACAAGCAGTTATTAAAGATGTACTATGGAGGGGCTGGAGCTAGGGTGGAAATCAAGAAGTCCTTACTTTCTTGGGTCCTGAGTTCCTATAGTAGATCAGACAATTAACAAATAAATAAAAAGAGACAACAAGACAACAAAGTGATGTGTACCAACAACAAAACTCATATGATGGAGAATGCAAGGAAATTAAATCAGATGAACTTCTCAGAGGAGGCCCTGTTAAGGAGGTAACATTTGTATTGAGACCTCAACAATGAGTCAGGTATTTGTTGAAGGCATTTCAGCAATTTGTCTCCAATGTATGAAAAAGATAAATCACCTAGTTTCTGCATAAGAATTCTTTCAATAAAGGTTTGGTCTTGAAATATCTACTAGCTAAATTATTTTGCATATGCATGATATGAGTTTCTGGTAAGAGCTTTCAAAGGTCACACAAATGAAATTCTTCCGCCATTCTACATCTTAGAGATTCTTCATATTTAAAAATATTCAAACACATTGAAAAGAAAGGATGGAGAATAAAATAGATATAACACAGATTTAATTGATTATGAGTAAGGAATAATTTCACATTCATAAGAACCACATTTTATTTTCTTTCTCTATTTTAAAACAATGGATTTTTTAATAAGCTTTTTAGAATATAAAGTTTGACCTTTCACTTTTGTACATTTGTGAGTACCCAGACTTGTGTTAGCAGAAATTGTTGCTTTAAAGTATATAGCAGCATCTCATATTATGCAAAATACTTTCAAAAAAAGAGGCTTCTGGACAAAGAAGCATTTTAAGTTAAAAGTCTTATTAAAATGTAAGATAGTTGTTGGCGCAAACTTGAATATATGATTAACAATTACATGTGGCATGTGTTTGTGTATACAATGCACATCTTGTATTTTTACCTTTTATTAAAATATACATATCAAATAATCTATAGTTTTCACTTTCTAAGTATCTTGGTTGGATTCATTTTATATTTATAGTATCAATCATTCAATGTCTTCTATATGCCAGGCACTTTCTGGACACAAGGGGCACAATAGGGACCAAAATACATCTTTGCATAAATTAACACCTCATCTTCTAAATTAGAATACAGCTTTTGAAAGACAGAATGATGTATTTTACTACTTTTAAAACATTTCTTGTGATCTACCACTATGACCTAAATATAGCAGGTACATAATACTCCAAGTTAACAGAGAACAAGATATATTTCCCATTGATCTTACTAAACTTTTCTTTGTAAAACATATCTGGGTTTTTTAGATCCAGGTTTCATTTGAATAATGACTTCTGTTACCTGCTGGCCAATGTCTCTGCTTACTTTCCTCTGCTAGTCTTCCTGTTTCTATAGTTCAAGTTCACATCAAAGTCTGGCTTTTGTGTGACTCTGATGCCAGAAGAGCAAACGTTGAAGAACAAAGGAACAAACATTGTTTTCACCTTTTTCAGGTGTTAAATATTTCAGTATTCATGCTTCTACTTTTATGAACTTTAATTTGATTAAGTAGCCATAATTTTTTATCCTGCTTTTCACTCATAATTCAGTAAAAGACCATTTTTCTAATAAATATTTAATGAGCTCCTATCAAATACTAATCATTAGAGACAGAGATACTATGGCACAATCTCTATCCTCAAGAAGCTCACAGTCTTGAAAGAGACGAAGAGTAAACTGACAAATGAAAATACAGTGATAGAGAGTTTTCAGAGAAAGCTTATGAAGAAACTCATACCTGGTAAGACTGTTTGATGGAAAATTGAAGGAAAGTCGGGTAGAAAGGATTGAAGACAGAGAAGGTAGAATAAAGAAAGGCCAAGAGACAATCAGCGATATTTTTCCTCTCAGGGAAATTATCAACAATTTTCTGTCAGTGAATCATGAAAGTAAAGATGGAGGCAGACCACAGAGCTTCTCCAGTGCAATTCAAGCAGCTTGGCCTTTTTCTTAGAGGGGATAGGAGGCCATAGTTAGACTCCAAGAAAGTAACACTGAACTTGTGTTGAATATCATTCAATATGATAGCCAAGGGACGGGATGCATTTGAGCTAACTGAGATCAAAGGCAGGGAGAAAAGTAGTGAGTGCATGTCAGGAAGTGAATTGAAGTAAAAGATGCTGAAGCTTTGAACTATGCTGCCGCTGCTGCTGCTGCTAAGTCACTTCTGTCGTGTCTGACTCTGTGCGACCCCATAGACGGCAGCCCACCAGGCTCCTCTGTCCCTGGGATTCTCCAGGCAAGAACATAGCATTTGAAAATATAAGAAAAAATTATTATAAGTGAATGACAGAATAGTTGTAGGAATTGAGGGAATGGGGGGCATGTGTATAGATGTGAGAGTTGGACTGTGAAGAAAGCTGAGTACTGAAGAATTGATGCTTTTGAACTGTGGTGTTGGAAAAGACTCTTGAGAGTCCCTTGGACTGCAAGGAGATCCAACCAGTCCATCCTGAGGGAAATCAGCCCTGAATACTCACTGGAAGGACTGATGCGAAGCTGAAACTCCAATACTTTGGCCACCTGATGCAAAGTACTGACTCATTGGAAAAGACCCTGGTGCTGGGAAAGACTGAAGGCGGGAGGAGAAAGGGACAACAGAGGATGAGATGGTTGGATGTCATCACTGATACGATGGACGTGAGTTTGAGCAGGCTCTGGGAGTTGGTGAGGGACAGGGAAGCCTGGCATGCTGCAGTCCATGGGTCACAAAGAGTCAGACATGACTGAGCAACTAAACCGAAGGGGATAAAAATGAAAAGTGGACTTTTTCCACTTAAGATCAGAGTCAAAGTGTGGCAGTAATTAATAACAAATACATGATTAAGAAAATTTTCTTGTTATCCTGATTTTATATTACATTAAGCTTTTTTAGCATGGAGAAATGTTTCTCATTTAATCATTCAGCTTTTCAGAGTTCATTTTTATTCTCACTTTCTGTTGGCTTTCTATAGTCTCTCAATGACATTTTCTGTTGGAATCCTTACTTTTCTGCTTCTTTCAAATAAATCCTTAGATTTATTGTATCCATCTGCCTATTGAATCCATCTTAATCCCTGATACTGTCTATTCAGTTACCTTTGTCTCTACACAATGGCCCATCCTACCCCACCTTTGAATCCTGCCTGGCCCTTGAGAACCTAACTTGGTTTCAGTATCCTGAACTTCAGCCTCTTAGTGAAGAGGATTTGTATTTAAAACAAAATGTATAATCCAACAAAGAGATAAAGTAAAACATATTAATAGATTAAAAAACATGATATATAGCTTTCTAAAAAATACAAAGGTTTAATTCTCTCTCTCAAAGCAAAAAGATTTGCTTTTTGATTGAGGACTTTATTATTTGATTGAGGACTTTATAGAGAAAATAAGTTAATCAATAGCAGATATTCAGCTCCTTCTGTTTCCAAAACTCTTAACTGATGTCTTAAGGCTTAAAAAATACAAATAACTTTTAATGGATGTAGATACTTAGGGATGGTTATAAATGGTAAACATGTTAGGTGAAATGGACATATTATTGAGTATTTTATATTTGCTGCATATGGTAGGAATTTCAAGAAAAATTTAAAATATAGAAGTGACCTTTGCTCTTAAGGAATTTTCAAGACAAAAGTGGAGGAAACTAATGTGGAAAAATCGTGATAACAGACAAAATGGAAAGTAGTACTCAACCATTATGGACTCGGTGCCCTGGGGTCAGGGGGAAAAGAGTCCAGATATAATCTGGAGAATCAAAGGAAGTAAAAATAAATGAATATTATTTGAACTACATTTGCCAACAGATGAGAAACATATCTGGAAAACATATGATGCAAGTTGAGAAATCAGAATTGCTTTTTGCAAAACAGTAAGTTGCACAATTTGGCTATAGGCCACTTTGGAAAATATAGGGCAATAGGGAAAAATAAAGCTGGAAATTTAGCAAGGATCAGAGCATAGAAGGGCTCGAATATGAGCCCAAAGAGGCTCTATTTGATGAACCTGTAAAGACAATGTTTCTGAGCAGAGACATGACTATCTCATACACGTAAAAGAAGATTAATTTGGCATTGCTGCTTTAAGTGGTAATTAGAGAAAACAGACCAAAGGTTGAAAGGTAAACTAAAGGGATAGTGCAAATAGTCCACATGAGAGTAATAATGTTAGGGTCATGAACTTGGTAAAAGAGACAAAGGTATAGCTATAAGATACATTGTTATAGTGAATTGATAGCATTTGGTGATTGGATGTGCAGAGCAGAGAAAGATTAAAAAAGACTAAAGTTTTACATTCTATATGACTCAAAAGAATAACTAAAATGTTTACAGAGAGAGAGACTTCAAAGGATAAATGGCTTAGTGATGGAAGATAATCACTTTAATACATAGTTTACTATATGTGTATGGCAAATGGAAATCATGTAGCAATGGCAAAGGGAAATCATATAGCTTAAGAAAACGGATTATGTCAAGAATTCAGACGTCAAATTTTCAGAACTAAAGAGCAAGATGAAATAAATAAGAAAATAAATTCAGAAATGGAAAGTGAAAAGCCAAAACAGCAATGGTTTAGTGTTAAAGGAACTCCCTCAAAAGATTCTGGATATAGGTGTTAGTAAGTGTTTAAAAGAACTGCCAATGGATCCAAGACAAATGATGTCATCCTTAAATGTTCACTGATAATTTTCAAGGAAACGATTTTGGTAAAGAAGTGGAGATTGAACCACAGTGGAAGATAATTATAGAGTAACCTTTCTAGATTGGTAGTAAAAGAAAAGAGAAAGACAAAAAACCAGTGTAAGAAACACAATCAAGAGAATGTTCTTTTGATCTAAGGGTAACCTGAACATTCTAGTGGGCGGAAGGAAGACATCTAGGGAGGGAAGGAAGTGCCACTTGAGAAAAGAGGTGGTTACAGATGTTGCAAAGTGTTTTAAGGAAGTAATAGGAAATAAATGACTCACAAGGGTCAAGTCAGTCTGTGATCAGGGTCCAGGAGATGAACAGGAAAAACAAAAATAGGACAAAAGTAGAAATCACAAAGAAGTTAATGAAACAGTTTGGTGAGCACGAGATGAAAGAGTAGAAGGCTGGGAGGCTATGGACAAGGAGGACCAGAAAGGACTTGTAACCAGGTATACAGAAAATAAATTGGTATCTTAAGAATCATAAGAGCAATTCTCCAGTCATTTTTTAAAAATGCAGAGCCTGTAAATGTGAGAACATAGGGTGAATAAAGGGAAAAATTGTTTTAACATTCAGTTTTAATTTTTTTTTTTTTGAGTAATGTCAAAACATGGAATTGAGGATTTCCCAGGAAAAGAGAAAGTAAACAATGATCACACTCGTGGAGACTGAGGACAATAAATCTTACCTCTCTCAGAGGATCATTGAGTTCATTGAGAATATTTTCCTCATCAAAAATTTTGCCTTGGTATCTATGTTCATAATAATCATGTATCTTCTGACGCATATCAGCTGGTAACTTATGGAATGACATGTATTGTTCCACTTGCTTATACTGTAAAGAAAGGGAAAAAAATAAATTATAAAATGTTGTTAGGCTGTATGAGAAATCATATGTGATTTTGTTATGCTATATTCAACAACTTTTGAGTAACAGTAACAAAATGAAGAAATTATTTAAGGTGAAGGAATTAATGTACTAGGTTGTAAAGTACCTACTCTATGTCACATACTATAGATGGTATTTGTTTAGGTAAACATTTCCTGTAAAGACCTGAAAAGTTATGGAGAGGAAGCATGGAAGGAATTCAGAGTAAACTGGGTGTATCCCCAAAAATCCAGTGATGAGGCAAGAAAAAAAAATGTAACGCTATCAAAAAAAAAAAAAGCAGTTCTAAAAGAAGTACGCAGTTTCTGTTTAACATTTGGAGAAAGAATCTTATAACTTTGGATAGTACAAAGGTTTTATCTTAGCTCTTATAGCCAAAGATAAGACCTAATTAAAATTTTAATCTGGAAGCACAAAGTTTGGCAACCGTTTGTAAGTCATATATACTCAAGCGACACTCATGCCCTATAAATTAAAAGACTATGTTTGACTTAAATTTAGTTTGTAGAAAAATATCAGAATGAGACTAGATCCACATAGTTTTATAGCTGAAACTTAATTTAGACACTTAATTTTATTTAAATAAGTACTTCTTAAACCTGATTGTTTATAAAACTTGGGATGAGGCAGTCTTTGGGGAATGATTTGCATTCCTAACTCCAGATATTGATTCTATTGAGGTAACTGCCTTTGTAAATTTATATACATATTCATATACATAAACACATTTTAAAAAAAGTCCCTACAAATCAAACAGGAACCCAGAAGCACGTATATTACTTGGTAGCTTATTAGAGGAGAATTTTAGGCTTTAAAAAACCAGAATCTGCATCTTAAGAAAGATGCCCTGGATGACTCACACACATTTAAATTTGAGAAATATTCCCTTGATATTTCAAACGCAGGCAGTCATAAGACTATACTTTGAAAAAAATTGGTTAGAACCCCCTAAATTAGTTCCACTGTGCAGATGATAAAGCTGAGTACAAATAAAAAGGTAGGTAATAAAACTGGATGAAGATAATGGAAAAACTCTTTCCTTAAACATGACACATTTGGTGTATTATCTATGAATATTTTTGTTTCAAATCTTTTCCTGATAGCAGAGCTCAAGCCAGAACATCTAGATGACTGGACTCCTTGCCCATAATTATTGTAAATATAACTGGTAATTGACAATAAATATACCTAATGGGAAACAGCAACCCATTGTATTGTACTTCTTCAAATATTTTTAAGTACATTATTTACTCATAAAATTCCTATTTTTTGGACATTGTCTTCTAGAGATTAGTATTCTCAAAGGAAATACAACTTTGTCATGAGATCCCTTTGCTTGGTCACCAGACTATTCCTTAAAGTAAAGCCTGCTGGCTTAACTACTGTGGGTGTGTATGTGTGCACCTAAGGTTACACACATACACACACACACATTTACATATTAAAGTAAAACCTGCAGGCTTACTACTACTGTAGGCACACACACACATATATTGATGATTTTGAGCTGTTGTGCTTGAGAATACTCTTGAGAGTCCCTTGGACAGCAGGGAGATCAAACCAGTAAATCCTAAAGCAAATCAACTCTGAATATTCATTGGAAAAGACTGATGCTAAAGCTGAAGCTCCAACATTTTGGCCACCTGATGTGAAGAGACGACTCTTGGAAAAGATCCTGATGCTGGGAAAGATTGAGGGCAGGAAAGTAGGGGGTGACAGGACTAGATGATTGGACGGCATCACTGACTCAGTGGACATGAGCTTGAGCAAACTCCAGGAAACAGTGAAGGACATAGTGAAGCCTGGTGTGCTGCAGTCGATGGGGTCGCAAACCAGTCAAGACATTACTTAGCGACTGAACAACAAATATATATGCATCTTCGCAACCCTAAGAACTGAAGCCAGGCTCCTCTGTTGGTGGGATTTTCCATGCAAGAATGCTGGAGTGGGTTGCCATGCTCTCCTTTGGAGAGCTTCCAGACCCAGGGATGGAACCTGGGTCTTTGGGGTTGCAGGGAGATTCTTTACTTGCTGGGCCATCTGGAAAGCAGTATGGGCTTCAGATATATATACACACACACTTATATGAAGCAAATTAATTATGATTTCAGGCTCTGAATTTAGGCACCAAGGCTGCCACTGTCGTCGTGTGTAAATGGCTTCTTGTATGTACTTGAGAAGGACTGGGTTAATTTTTCCTGAAGAAGTCAGAATCTGTGTGCCTACTTAATCTTGGTAGCCTACACCTAGCTAGAGACCTGGGATTTAGCCTGCTTGGCCCCTTGTGCAGCTGGTTCTAAGGAAAGAAGTGTCAGCTTTTCTCTATCCTACAAGACTGCTGTGTAGGATAAAGTTTATTTGCAGCTGGACTGGAAAAGCTCTATCCTTATTTTTAGAGACATTTGTGTATCTGATTTTTACTTATAGCCAAGAAGAAGGCAGTGGGATATTTGATGTACTGTTTAGGATCTGAAATACCACTGGAGATCCACAAGGCTAACTTCTGCATGAATGATTAGCAACTAGCCTACTTGATTTGACTAATTTGAGTGGACTATTTAAAGACCTACTGAGAGCTTTGTTGGTGAGCACTCCCCAAACCAATTCTTTTATGACTTCAAGGTCTGTAACCAACCAGGCTCCTATGGTCCATAGGATTTTTCTGGCAAGAATACTGGAATGGGTTGCCATTTCCTTCTCCAGAGGATCTTTCCAATCTAGGAATCAAGCCTAAGTCTCCTGCATTGGCAAATAGGTTCTTTACCACTGAGTCACTAGGGAAACCTGAAGACTGGTCAGTTATATCAAATATCCAAACTTGGGAAAACAATAAAATAGCTTCAGACAACAGAGCTGCCACAGTGTGGACACTTACAGCATTGATGAAAGTCCGTTTGATTCTGGGCAAATGAAGAGTTCTAACCTGCAGAATTCTTTCTGTAGGAACAGTATGTGTCAAGTAACCTCTACTCACTTTTCTCAGCTGATGGCTTGCCAATACAGTGCTTGGGGTGATGAGAATCTTGAATGTTAACTGGCATACTGAGCTCTAGATTTCTCCCCTCTCTACGGCATCTCTGGGGTATAGGAGGCAGCATTAAAATTTAGCAGCATTTTAATCATTCTGGGAAATTTGTGCCTGTATGCAAAAGTCTACACATCTAGAGAAAAAAAATAATCTGCTGTATGAATAATCTCTGAAGTTAAAAAAACTAATACTTGATTAGCTAAATAAAAATGTGACCTATAAAATTACTTAATTTTCATGGAAAGTCAAAATAGGTTGAGTCTACTTATTTTTCCTTTTTTCAATCCCTTTAGACTTTAGTTTAATGATCTAAAGTAAGAGGGTGTTATACCAATGGATCTTCTTTGTTTCTTCAGACAGAAGTTCTATGAATATTTTTTGTCATTTACTGAGTTCAGTTCATTACTGAGTTCAGTTGACTTTGAGCATATATTACATATTTTAAACATTCATTTGCTCATAGAAATGATTTATCTAACAATATTAATTGATTGTTGTGTGCCAGTGGTTCTCAAGATGTGGTTGCCAAAACGTCAGTATAACCTGGGAACTTAGAAACTCACCTTCGTAGTCTCTACTCCCGGCTCACTGAATAAGAAACTCTGAATTAGAAAGTCTGGCAGTTGTGTTTTAACAGGTCCTCCATACACTAAAATATCAGAACCACTTCTATATGCCAAGTACTGTGTTATCTTAGGACGTAAGGAAGTACATTTGAGGGAGTGTAGGAAAAGAAAAAGAAATCCAGTTTCTGACAAGCTAAGTTTAAGACGCTCATGGCACATTCTAATGCTTATATGTAGGTCAGGCACTCAGAAGATAAAAGATGCACAGAGTCAGTGACTAAGGGATCAGCAAGGATGCGTCAAATGAAGACATAAAAAGACAAAAAGTGGGACCGATATTTTAAAAGCAGTTGAGTCATGGACCTTGAGCAAGTTAAGGGAATTCATATTAGCCAGCAAGATGTAAGAGCAGACAGAAAAGCTTGGTTAACAAAATCCAAAGAAGGATGAAGTTTCAAGGATAAGAGGCCACTCAAAAGGAGTATATTTGGAGAGAAGAATATTGAACCATGCTCTGAGAACTTGGGAATTATGTTGAAACACAACACTTACTGAAAAGCTATTTCTTATGAATAAAAATACAATACACTTTCACTTTCTTGAAGTGAAGAAATAAAAATAGTAAACAAATCTTTGAAGAAGATAACCTGCATATAGATAACTAATCAATAAATTTTTGAAAAGCAAAGATTCAAATACAATTATTTCTGGAATATATAAAATCAAAAATTCATTCAATCAGATTTACAAACTATAAAAGATTTACAACTATTAAACAACAAACTATTAAACATTTACAAACTTTAAAAGTGTAATGTACTTCTATTTTTTAAATGTCCTGTGCAATTAAAGTTATAAGAAGCTGTAGTTGACTGGTTCTATAAAGACCTACAACATCTTCCAGAACTAACACCAGAAAAAGATGTCCTTATCATTATAGGGGATTGGAATGCAAAAGTAGGAAATCAAGAAAACAAGGAATAACAGGCAAATTTAGCCTTGAAGTACAACATGAAGAAAGGTAAAGGCTAACAGAGCTTTGTCAAGAAAACATACTGGTGATAGCAAATATCTTTTTAAACAACAATCCAAGAAATAACTCTACACATGGACATCACTATATGGTCAATACCAAAATCAGATTATGTTCTCTGCAGCCAAAGATGGAGAAGCTCTGTACAGTCACCAAAAACAAAACCTGGTCCTGACTTGGGCTCAGATCATGAGCTCCTTATTGCAAAATTTAGGCTAAAATTGAAGAAAATAGGGAAAGCCACCAGGCCATTCAGGTATGACCTAAATAAAATCCCTTATGATAATGCAGCAGAGGTGCCAAATAGAGTCAAGGGATTAGATTTGGTAGGCAGAGTGCCTGAAGAACTATGGACAAAGGTTCTTAACATTGTATAGGAGGCAGTGGCCAAAACCATTCCAAAGAAAAAAGAACTGCAAGAAAGCAAAGTGGTTGCATAAGGAGGCTTTATGCATAGCTGTGCAAAGCAGAAAAGCAAAAGGCAAGGGGAAAGGAAAGATATACCCAACTGAATGCAGAGTTCCAAAGAATAGCAAGGAGAAGTAATATGGCCTTCTGAAATGAACAATGCAAAGAAATAGAGGAAAATAATAGAATGGGTAAGACTAGAGATCTCTCCAATAAAATTGAAGATATAAAGGAAAAATTTCATGCAAGGATAAGCACAATAAAGGACAAAAATGGTAAGGACCTAACAGAAGCAGAAAAGATTAAGAAGAGGTGGCAAGAATATACAGAACTACACAACATAGATCTTCATGACCCAGATAACCATGATGGTATGGTCACTCAACTAGAGCCAGATATCCTGGAATGTGAAGTCAAGTGTGCCTTAGGAAACATTATGATGAACAAAGTTAGTAGAGGTGACAGAATTGCAGCTGAGCTATTTCAAACCTTAAAAGATGATGCTGCCAAAGTGCTGTATTCAATATGCCAGCAAATTTGGAGAACTCAGCATTGGTCACAGGACTGGAAAAGGACTATTTTCATTCAAATCTCAAAGGGTAATGCCAGAGAATGTTCAAACTACTGTACAATTACTCTCATTTCACACACTAGTAAAGTAATGCTCAAAATCCTCCAAGGTAGGATTTAGCAGTATATGAACCAAGAACTTTTGAGCTGTACAAGCTGGGTTTAAAAAAGTCAGAGGAACAAGAGATCAAATTGCCAACATTCATTGGATCATGTTGAAAGCAAGGAAGTTCCAGACAAACATCTAATTCTGCTTTATTGACTATGCCAAACGCTTTGATTGCATGGATCACAACAAAGTTGGAAAATTCTTAAAAAGATGGGAGTTATCAGACCACCTTACCTATCTCTTGAGAAACCTGCACAAGAGTAAATAAACAGCAATTAGAACTGGACATGGAACAACGAACTGGTTCAAAATTGGGAAAGGAATACAACAAGGCTGTATATTGTTACCCTGCTTATTTAACTTATATGCAGAGTACATCATGAGAAATGCTGGGCTGGACGAAGTACAAGCTGGAATCAAGATGCAGGGAGAAATATCAATAACCTCAGATATGCAGATGTACTACCCTATGGCAGAAAGCAAAGAGGAATTAAAGAACCTCTTGATGAAGGTAAAAGAGGAGAGTGAAAAAGTTGGCTTAAAACTCAACATTCAAAAAACTAAGATCATGTCACCCAGTCCCATCACTTCGTGGCAAATAGATGAGGAAAAAGTGGAAACAGTGACAGACCTTATCATTTTGGGCTCCAAAATCACTGTGGATGGTGACAGTGGCCATGAAAAAGATGCTTTTTCACATCCATTAACAGATGCTTTCTCTTTGGAAGAAAAGCTTTGACAAACCTAGACAGCATAGAGACATCACTAAACAAACTTAGAGACACCACTTTGCTGACAAAGATCCATATAGTCAAAGCTGTGGTTTCCAGTAGTCATGGATGGCTGTGAGAGTTAGATCCTAAAGAAGGTTGAGCATCAAAGAATCGATGCTTTCGAATTGTGGTACTGGAAAGGATTCTTGAGAGTCCCTTTGACTGCATGGAGATCATAATCCTAAAGGAAATTAACTTTGAATAAGCACTGAAAGGACTGTTGCTGAAGGTGAAGCTCCAGTAGTCTGGCCACCTGATGGGAAGAACCAGTTCACTGGAATAGACCTTTACGGAGGGAAAGATTGAGGGCAGGAAGAGGTGGGAGTGACAGAGTATGAGATGGACATGAATTTGAGCAAACTCTGACAGATAGTGGAGGACAGAGAAGCCTGGCATGCTAGGGTCCATGTTGTCACAAAGAGTTGGACAGGACTTAGTGAATGAAAAGCAGCAGCAACAATTATATAATACACATGTATATGACATATATAATGCATGTACATGATATTCTAGGGTTTCAGAAGAGACAATCCCAATAGGCACCACTTTTTCATGTTGACTATTTTTTGCTACAGGCAGTGGAGACACTTTGGGCTCAAGAGAAACTATTGCCCTTTGCTTAATTACCTAGGATAATTTAAATTGGGGAATTTTCCCAGAGAAAGAGTTATTCCAGAGATAAATTTTATCTAAGTGGCCCCATCTGTATGAGTGGATAAACATCTTAACTACCCACCAACCCTCTTCTTTTTTAGTTATTCTGTGAGTTACCCTCCTGTCTTTGAGAGTTCTAGATCCTTCTCCCATTACCAGGATACTATATACACCTTTGTCTCTGAACCTCCCCTGTATGTGGGGTCTCTGACCCTAGCAATTATGTGGGATTCATATACATACCAAAAATTAAATTTGGTTTTCACCAGTTAACTGGCTCAATTTAATTTAGTTCTTAGACCAAAAGAAAGAACCTAGAAGGATAGAGGAAATTTTCTTTCTCCCTGACAATAGTAGAAGTGAGCTCAAATAGAGTATTTATAACAATTACAAATATTCATTGTCAATTCCAGCAGTCTCACTTCTCCCATGTCATCATTTTTATTTATTTTTAATTGGAGGAAAATTGCTTTACAATGTTGTATTGGTTTCTGCCATACAACACCACAAATCAGCTCTAACTATGTATATGTATAGATAGATAGATAGACAGAGATATATATGCGTATCTGGAGAGGGCATGGCAACCCACTGCAGTGTTCTTGCCTGGAGAATCCCAGGGATGGGGGAGCCTGGTGGGCTGCCATCTATGGGGTCGCACAGAGTTAGACACGGCTGAAGCGACTTAGCAGCATATATATATATATATATATATCCCTTCCTTCTTGAGCTTTGAGCCTCTCTCCAATCCATCCTGAATCCCACCCCTCTAGGTTGTCACAGAGTGCCAGGTTGGGCTCCCTGTGTCATATAGCAGCTTCTCACTAGCTATCTATTTGACACACGGTAGTGTATATATTGGAGAAGGCAATGGCACCCCACTCCAGTACTCTTGCCTGGAAAATCCTGTGGATGGAGGAGCCTGGTAGGCTATAGTCCATGGGGTTGTGAAGAATCGGACAAGACTGAGCAACTTCACTTTCACTTTTCACTTCCATGCATTGGAGAAGGAAATGGCAACCCACTCATGTTCTTACCTGAGAATCCCAGGGACCGGGGAGCCGGGTGGGCTGCTGTCTATGTGGTCGCACAGAGTCGGACACGACTGACGCGACTTAGCAGCAGCAGTGTATATATATCAATACTACTTTTTCAATTCATCCCACCCTGTCCTTGCCCCACTATGTCCACAAGTCCGTTCTCTATGCCTGCATCTCATTTCCTGTCCTGAAACCAAAGGTGTTTAGTCCACATCTCTAAGCAATATGCTTCTGTCTCTATTTCTCATACAGATTAATTATAGGTATCATTTATTGACTTTTTGTCATAGGAAAGAAGTTTAACTACTTACAGTCTCCCGTATCTTTTCAGTCCATTTCTCATGCTAGAATTCTGTTACTAGTGCTAATTCTTCCCTATGTCTCCTTTATAACTTGACATAATCTATTTATACCTTTATTTCTTTTTCAGAGAACCCTAGGCAAATTTACCAGATGAAAGTAACAAACTTCCTCCTTCATCCTACTTTCTAACTTCGGTTGTCTCTACTTTTAAGACGTAAAAGTGGCTATAATTTTGGACTCATAATTGAACCTACCAAACCCAGAAAGTGTCTGCATTACTCTGATCATGTGTTATGATGCTAAGTGGAGCATTTGATGACATTTTCTTTTCTTTCATGGATTTTTTAATGACTTTTATTTCTTGCACAAATAGCTCTTATTTTAGTGTCATATTTTTCCAGCTTCCTTATACTATCCAATATCTATTGAGTATTCTTCAGAGATTTTCCATTACGATTTCCCTACAACATCCCTGGTTGGGTTGACTGTTCCTAGATCCTATGTTTTTCTTTTGGTTTATTTATTCAGGTTGCTGGAACCAATCCCAAAGTAAACAACTAAGAACTATTGAGTGGGAATATAGGTTTTTGGAATGACTTTTTTGGTCTGAAAATATTTCTGTTAGACTCAGATTACATGACAGAATTCTAGGTTGAGCTCCTCTAGTTGGATGTGGAGCTTTAAGATAATGAATTCACTTAGCTGGATATGTTCCATGTTCCTATCACTTATTTCATATATTTTTTCTCTGTGTTTACCCCTACATTTCCCTATAATCCCTAATTTTTCTCTACATTTTTCTGCACTCTTGGATATTTCCTGAAATTCCTAGAACTCATTTTAATTCCAAACATTTTTTCATTTTCTTTGAGCTTTTATTTTCTTAAGTTTATTGTGTTCAGATTAGAAATATATCATATATGAAATTAAGAAGTAATTTAAAGGCATCCTTTTATTCCTGAAAAATCTGGGATGCCTCAATAGAGAGGAACTGAAAAGTATCCACTGAGTTAGGTTCAGTAAAGTTTTTGGTGACTTTGCAGTTGGTGGTTTCATTGGACTCTGTGTATACAACAGGAGTGGGAACAATTCAAAACAAGTTGCAAATGATTTGACAGTGACTGGAAATAAGAAGTGAAGATGGAAATTGCAAATGTGATCATCTCTCTGACATGGTCTAGATAAAAGCAGTGAGCTAGAATGATGGCTTGCTAAAGGTAAGCAGTTCAGAAAAAAAAAAAAAAAAACCTTTAAATTACCTTTATATTGTTTTTCTATACCCTTACTAGAAAACTGAATCATTCTTATTTTAACATTCCCCAGTACTTTGTGGCTCAGCTGATAAACAATCCACCTGCAATGAGGGAGACCTGGGTTTGATCCCTGGGTTGAAAAGATCCCCTGGAGTAGGGAAAGGACAGTATAACTCCAGTATTCTGGCCTGGAGAATTCCATGGACTGTATAGTCCATGGGGTCACAAAGAGTTGGACACAACTGAGTGACTTTCACTTTCACTCCATTCTGGGCTTCCCTAGTGGCTCAATGGTGAAGGATATGTCTGCTAACACAGGAGACTCCAGTTCAATCCCTAGACTGAGAAGATCCCTTGGGGAAGGAAATGGCAACCCACTCCAGTATTCTTGGAAAATCCCATGGACAGAGGAGCAGCGACTAAACAAAAATAACTCCTTCATCCTAACCCTCAAGACATTACCAAATTATGTAAATTTGACCTGCCAAGTTTTAATAATTTGCCTTTCCCCTACATCACTATTATCATCATTCTAGTCAAAGTTAACTGTATTTATCCTTGAAACTAATTCCTAGCTTTCTAACCACATTCTTTGTATCTACTTGCACATGCCTTCTTACAATTCTAATTCATTTTTCAAAATCCAGACAGAGAAATCTTTTTAAAATGTTAGGCTTATTGTCACTCCTTTCCTTAAAGCCTTTTAATAGCCTCTCAGGATCAAGTCCAACTCCCTTGGTCTATATGGGCCTCTCGTATTCTGCCTCCTGCATTCTCTTTTGTCACTATGCCCTGGTATAGTAAGTGTCTTTCATATTTCGTATGAAAGCTCTACCAGTTTTATGGCCAAGGATATACTTTGCTTAATTAATATTAGTATATACAGACACTACATTCCTCAAGCTATTTATATGGAATTTTATTAGATAATAAATTTAGTTTTGGTTTAATAAAATGGTTTGAAAATATTCAGTGCTTCAAATAATAAACTAACTATGGATAATCATCAATAGATATCTGTGAATATATATGTATATATATAATATATATGCATACATATATACAGTGACTTTCAAAAACATACACCGACCAAAATAAGTTATTCTTTTTAGCATGCACAAACATTGCTATTAAGGGCATCCCAGGTGGCGCTAGTGGTAAAGAATATACCTGCCAAGGCAGGAGACTTAAGAGACTTAGGTTCAATCCCTGCATTAGGAAAATCCCTTGGAGAAGGAAATAGCAAACCACTCTAGTATTTTTGCCTGGGAAATCCATGCACAGGTAGCCTGGAGGGATGCAGTCTATAGGATCTCAAAGAGTTGGATATGATTGAAGCATCTTGGCATGCTTGTTCTTTTTAGAATATATTTGATAATAGCTACTTTATGATACATTTCCAGAATATTCTATTTTACTCACATAATTCATAAGGTTCATTTAATTGTCTTACAAATAGGCAAAAAAGAAAAGTATTACATAGCCACTATACCAAATATAGGCAAAATAATAAAAAATTTTAAAAGTTTTACTTATCATTATATATACTTTGTAATATATATTTTCAGCATACACCAAAAAAAAATTTTTAATTCAAAAACAAACAAGAGGGGAAAAAAGGGGGGTAACTCACTAAACACTTTTAGTGTTGCCTCCAAAACTTGTTAAAGCATGAGGGTTTTTACAGCCCTCACTTCCTAACATAAGTACAGGTTTGCTACAGAGATAGATATTATTAATACCATAAGACCCTCCTTAAAAACTCTATACGTATTGTGATATTCAAAATAACATGATTATAAGAAATAATTCTTATTTCTAAAAACATATTTTTCACTGTTATCTTCAGAATAGTTTTATTTTGAAAAATAGGAGAATAAAACATCTTTGCAAATGACGGTAAAGGGCAACGAATAACAAAAAATGCATTACACGTTAGTATAAACCATTGTATAATTTAGTCATGCTATTAAAACATTGTTCTATTTATAAGTAATTATTGGGGAAATCACTAAATAGCAAATAGTTTAAAAATCCAACTGAATTAAAACACATCTTATGTGCAATATAAATACAACATATAAAAATGATGTTTTTCTTACAGAATAAAAATTAATATAAGGTTTATTTTCAAATGATTAAATGTTGCAAATTTTAAATATATAATAATAATCCATAAAAATATTTAAAATTTCCCATAAAGACCAAACTTTTTTGTTTTTTTATGTTTAATCCAATCATCATTGGATTTATGACTAAGCTATCATAACTTTTCCAAAGATATTTTCAACATTGTCATTTCTTTACATAGTAAATTAATCTATTATGTTATTATATTTTAAAATAAAAGAATCCCTTTTCATATATACATTTAAAGCTAGGTTTCATGTAAGTGAGTTTACCAAGTACTATTTCTAAAATATTTATAGCAGATTAAATCATTTTCAAAAATAATGTTATAAACAGCAAAATGTTCAATTCAAATTTAATGAAGAAAAGGTTTCTTTTAGCAAAAATGGATTCCTCATTACTTGTGAAATCCTTTCAAGCAGCATAATAGATTAAGTCATATAATAATAAATGAATCCAAATACACCTAAATTTGACTTTCAACATGTTAAATGTAAACAAAATTAAAAGCTAATGGTACATTTTCCATGGTTGTAAAGTTTCTTTTCTGTTTTTTTTCCTGCAGAAATCTGTGTGAAATACTTTCTTTTTTTCTTCATTTTACTTTGTCTTTTTGGAAAACTGGAAATCAAATATGGGTTTCTCTATAAGAAAGTGAATTCTTAAGCAGAATATGGGGAAAGACTTTTGTGGTAATGAATATGTATAAATTTGACCTGGAAGTCTATCAAATTTACAACCTAACGGGTGATCTTAAAATTCTTACAGAAAATGTTGCTAGATAAAAATATTTATTCTTCCACCCAGAATGATCTTCCATTACAAGCAGACACTTGACCACTTGTGTATGGAAACTAGCGGTATCTATTTAGATATTTCACAAAATATATTTGAATATAAAAGCAAGATTTTTTAAAAATTTGAAATTGTATATCATACCTTTTCCTTCTTTCCTTCCTTCCTCCCTCCCTTCCTTCTTCCTTTTCTCTCTCTCTCTTTCTTTTCATATTTTTGGTTTGAAAATGGCCAGATTTCAAAAAAGTTTGACAAAAGTCAGAGAAAAACTGTTTAAGACTTATCTGAGCAAGTAATTGAAAACAATAGTAGTAATGAGAATTCAATGTATTTAGCAATTAGAAGAAAATGCTTAACTACAAAATAAATTGTTCATGTAAAACAATTTTCAGTTCAGTTCAGTCGCACAGTCATGTCCGACTCTGCGATCCCATGAATTGCAGCACACCAGGCCTCCCTGTCCATCACCAACTCCCAGAGTTCACTCAAACTCATGTCCATCGAGTCAGTGATGCCATCCAGCCATCTCATCCTCGGTCGTCCCCTTCTCCTCCTGCCCCCAATCCTTCCCAGCATCACAGTCTTTCCAATGAGTCAACTCTTCGCATGAGGTGGCCAAAGTACTGGATTTCAGCTTCAGCATCATTCCCTCCAAAGAAATCCCAGGGCTGATCTCCTTTAGAATGGACTGGTTGGATCTCCTTGCAGTCCAAGGGACTCTCAAGAGTCTTCTCCAACACCACAGTTCAAAAGCATCAATTCTTCGGTGCTCAGCTTTCTTCACAGTCCAACTCTCACATCCATACATGACCACTGGAAAAACCATAGCCTCGACTAGAGGGACCTTTGTTGGCAAAGTAATGTCTCTGCTTTGCAATATGCTATCTAGGTTGGTCATAACTTTCCTTCCAGGGAGTAAACGTCTTTTAATTTCATGGCTGCAGTCACCATCTGCAGTGATTTTGGAGCCCCAAAATATAAAAAGTCTGACACTGTTTCCACTGTTTCCCCGTCTATTTCCCATGAAGTGATTTTAGAAAGTTAATTTTTAGCAATTATAGACTAAAGGCCAAGGGGGATAGATGACTGCCAGAAATTGAAACAGTCATATTATCATTATAATAGTGTTAAAATACGTGCTTGGATACTTCAGAAATCCTTTAGAGCGCCTTCCTGCTCTGAATGCTTTGATCACTTTTACTGCAATTTTTCTCAGTCTGTGTGTTTGTGTGCCTCTCTTTGTGGGTGCATATAAGAAAATGATTTTGATCCTTAATTCAACAAGAGTACAGACTGACATATCATGATCATCTAATCACTCTTTCATTTTTCGATGTTGTTCAATCTCTAAGTCATGTTCAACTTTCTGCAACCCCAGGGATTGTGGCTTTCCAGGCTCCTCTGTCCTCCACTATCTCAGATTTGCTCAAATTCATGTCCATTGAATCAGTGATGCCAACCAATCATCTCATCCTCTCTCATTGAATTCTTCTCCTGCCCTCCATCCTTCTCACCGTCAACGTCTTTTCCCATGAGTCAGCTCTTGGCATCAGGTGGCCAAAGTATTTGAGATTCAGCTACAGCAACAGTTCTTCCAATGAATATTCAGGATTGATTTCTTTTAGGATTGACTGGTTGGATCTTCTTGCTACCAAGGGACTCTTAAGAGTCTTTTCTAGCACCACTATTTGAAAGTATCAATTCTTTGGCACTCAGCCTTCTTTATCATCTAACTGTCATATCTTTTCATGAGTACTGGGAAAACTGTAGCTTTGACTATATAGACCTTTGTCAGCAAAGTGACATTTCTTTTCATTATGCTGTCTAGGGTTGCCAAAGCTCTCCTTCCAAAGAGCAAGTGTCTTTTAATTTCATGGCTACAGTCACTGTCTGCAGTGGTTTTGGAGCCCAAGGAAATAAAATTTGTCACTGTTTCCACTTTTTCCCCTCTGTTTGCCACGAAGTGATGAGACCCAGTGTCATGATCTTTGTTTTTTGAATGTTGCATTTTAAGTAATCTTATTCACTCTACTCTTTCACCCTCATCAAGAGGCTTTTGAGTTTGTCTTCACTTTCTGCTGTTAGAGTGATATCATGTACTTATCTGAGGTTGTTGATATTTCTCCAAGCACTCATAATTCCAGCTTGTGATTCATCCATCCCAGCATTTCACATGATGTACTCTGCATATCAGTTAAATAAACAGGGTGACAACACATAGGCTTGTCATACTCCTTTCCCAATTTTGAACCAGCCTGCTGTTCCATGTCCAGTTCTAACTGCTGTTTTTTTGACCTGCATATAGGTTTCACAGGAGACAGGTACGGTGATCTGGTACTCTTATATTTTGAATTTTCCACAGTTCATTGTAATCCATACAGGCAAAGGCTTTAACATAGTCAATAAAGAAGGAGATGTTTGTCTGGAACTCCCTTGCTTTCCATGATCCAACGAATATTGGCAAATTTGATCTATTGTTCCTCTGCCTTTTCTAAACCCAGCTTGTACATCAAGAGTTCTCTGTTCATATATTGTTGAAGCATAGCTTGAAGGATTTTGAGCATAACTTGGCCAGCTTGTGAAACAAGAGCAACTGTTTGGTAGTCTGAACATTCTTTGGCACTGCCCTTCTTTGGGATTGAAACGAAAACTGACTTTTCCAGTCCTGTGGCCCTGCTGAGTTTTCCAAATTTGCTAGGATATTGAGTACACCAATTTAATAGCATCCTCTTAGGATTTGAAAGAGTTCAGCTGGAATGCCATCACCTCCTCTAGCTTTGTTCGCAGCATTGCTTCCTAAGGCCCTCTTGACTTCACATTCCAGGATGGCTGGCTCTAGGCGAGTGACATACTCTCATGGTCATCCAGGTCATAAGACCTTTTTTGTATAGTTCTTCTGTGTATTCTTGTTGCATCTTCTTAATCTCATTTGCTCCTGTTAGGTCCTTACTGTTTCTGTCCTTTATCATGCCCATCCTTGTATGAAATGTTCCCTTGATTTCTCCAATTTCTTTGAAGAGATCTCCAGTCTTTCCCATTCTATTGTTTTTCTCTATGTCTTTGCATTGTTCATTTAAGAAGTCCTTCTTATCTCTCCTTGTTACTTTTTGGAACTCTGCATTCACTTGGGTATATCTTTGCCTTTCTCCCTTGTCTTTCACTTCTTTCTTCAGTTATTTTTCATTTTTTAATAGGACAATTTATAGCATTCCATGCTGTCAAAACACTTTCACTTCCCTCCCCCGACAAATTCTTTCATTCATAGATAATCACCTTACCTAAAATTTCAGAGGAGTAGGAGCCTTCATACAAGTACATCCATTAACTCATTTAGAAACTTACCTATATTTTTCCCTCCTTCCTTCCTCCTCTTGCCATAATGGAAAAAGTGTCTTTTCTCTCATATGAAACTAACTGTTCAATTCTGTTTGGATAGCCATTTCCTCACCCCTCCACAGACCCATTACCCTATCTGCTATACTTTCTATCTTATATGTTCAGTGTTCTCTCTGTATTGTTGGCTCCAGCCAAATAGCTTTTAAATAAACTCACCTCTCTACCATTTTAATTAACATGAGTTTGAGCAAACTCCAGGAGACAGTGAAGGACAGGGAAGCCTGGCATGCTATTGTCCATGGGCTTGCAAAGATTTGGACACAACTTAGTGAATAAACAACAACAACCTCTCCAGTTAAAGTAATAAAAATATATCTAATCCTTGGATATTACAAACTATTTTCCAAGAACTTGACTGAACAGTACTCACATTTACTTGTTTAATCCTTACAACAACCTTAGGAAAGTGAAAGTGTTAGTCACTCAGTTGTGTTTGATTCTTTGCCACCCCATGAACTGTTTGGACTGTAGCCTGCCAGGCTTCTCTGTCCATGGAACTCTCCAGGCAAGAATACTGCAGTGGGTTGCCATTTAGTTATTGCCATTGTGTTTATGTTCAGTTCAGTTCAGTTCAGTCGCTCAGTCGTGTCTGACTCTTTGCTACCCCATGAATTGCAGCACGCCAGGCCTCCTTGTCCATCACCAACTCCCACAGATGATGAAACTGAGGCACAGATAATTTAAATAATATATGTAAAGTCATGCATCTAGTTAGTATTGTAGCCAAGATTTGAACCTAGGCAATCTGGATCCAAAGTTCTTGCTGTTAATTCACTACATGATATTCCTGTCTTCAAAAAGTTCCTCTCAATTGAGCATAAGGAGCTCTCCATCTACTACTATTTTTCTCCTTCCTTTTCTCAATCAATTTGTTGAAAGACTGGTCTACGATCATTATTTCACTGGCTTCTTTCCATTGAAAGTTTAAACATTGAAACATTAAACTTAAATAGCTTCCATTCCTTCTATTCCTTAATAATCCTCTTACATTTCCAAAATTTCCCAATGATTACCAATAATTCAATACTTTGCAAAGATTTTTTATTGTTATATGAACAGCACTGAAAACTAGTAGCAGACACGAATGATGTCCCATGCAACCCCTCTATTCTTGTAAGCTGGACAACTCTGTCTTCACCTGTAACCATGGTGGAGAGTCCACTCAAGATTTCTGACTCATGGCTTTCTGAGAAGCTTAGAAAACTTGCTCTCTCTGGCTAGAGTTGCATGATAGTTTGGAGATGGGGAACGAAATAGATAATATTCAACCAACGAGGGACTTGAGTTTAATGATTACTGTATATAGCCTCTTAACCTTTGAAAGACAATTATAAGGAACATTCTGCATGGTTCTTCAGAGAGTCTCAGCAAGATTAAGTCACACTTGCCCACAACTGAAAACAACTCAATAAATACTCAATTCCGTTTTCACATTAGAAAACAACTCAATAAAATGTGGAGCTTTGCAGGTGGCTCAGCAGTAAAGAATCCACCTGCCAATGCAGGAGATGAAGGAGACATGGGTTCAATTCCTGGATCAGGAAGATAGCTTGGAAGAGGAAATGGCAACCCATTTCCAATATTCTTGCTGGACACAATTAAGTGAATAAAATCAATAAAATGCATGTCATTGGTTTTCTTTTCTCCTTCAGTCTTACTCTCCCAGTATCCCCATTTTTTTCCTCTTAAAATTACTACACACCCAAATGAATTATCTACACCCAAATCCTTTTCTTAGGCTTTTATAGGACAACCCAAACTAATACATTACTATTTATTCCTTCCTTTTAGACATATCTTATCCTTTATTATATCCATGTATCTTCTCTTCCTATTTTCTTTCTTCTTTCTGGCCTCCCTCTGAAGTCTTACTTGTTGATATATTTTTCATTGTTGGTCTTCCCAAGAATTGTGCTGAAGGCCTTTAAAAATTTTTTCACCTAATATATTTTCTTAAGCAAACACTGTCTGCTCACATGACTTCAGTCACTGTCAAGATACAAACTAACTCACTCTTGATTTCTAGACTTAATAAGTCCACCTTCCCCTTAGGAATCTTCCTTCAAAACATGGCTCAAAAGCATATCAGATACAACATACTCAAAGCTGAAAACTTACTTCTCTTCTGCATGGTTACTCAGAGGGTCTCAGTAAGACTAAGTCACACTTGCTTACATTAGAAAACAATAAATACTCAACTCAGTTTTCACATTAGAAAATAACGCAATAAAACTCCACTCACTTGAGTTGAGTATGAAAACATACTCCCTTCTCTGTCCACACCTTCTCTATGTAACCAGCAGCCTGGGCTATAGATGTGGTTTACAGGACAATCATCTCTCTTTTCCAACACATTTTACATTTCAGTTCAGTTCAGTTGCTTAGTTGTGTCTGACTCTTTGTGACCCCATCAACTACAGCATGCCAGGCTTCCCTGTCCATCACCAACTCCCAGAGTTTACTCAAACTCATGTCCATTGAGTCGGTGATGTCATATAACCATCTCATCCTCTGTCATCCCCTTCTCATCTCGCCTTGTCTTCAATCTTTCCCAGCATTAGGGTCTTATCAAATGAGTCAGTTCTTTGTATCAGGTGGCCAAAGTATTGGAGAATCAGCCTCAACATTACTCTTTCCAATGAACACCCAGGACTGATCTCTTTTAGGATGGACTGGGTGGATCTCCTTGCAGTCCAAAGGACTTTCAAGTCTTCTCCAACACTGCATTCAAAAGCATCAGTTCTTCGCTGCTCAGCTTTCTTCACAGTCCAACTCTCACATCCATACATGACCACTGGAAAAACCATAGCCTTGACTAGACAGACCTTTGTTGGCAAAGTAATGTCTCTGCTTTTGAATATGCTATCTAGGTTGGTCATAACTTTCCTTTCAAGGAGTAAGCGTCTTTTAATTTCATGGCTGCAGTCACTATCTGCAGTTATTTTGTAGCCCCCAAAATTAAAGTCTCTCACTGTTTCCATTGTTTCCCCATCTATTTGGCATGAAGTAATGGGACCAGATGCCATGATCTTAGTTTTTTGAATGTTGAGTTTTAAGCCAACTTTTTCACTCTCCTCTTTCATTTTCATCAAGAGGATGTTTAGTTCTTCTTTGCTTTCTGCCATAAGGGACGTCATCTGCATATCTGAGGTTATTGATATTTCTTCTGGCAATCTGGATTCCAGCTTGTGCTTCATCCAGCCTGGCATTTTCCACGATGTACTCTGCATATAAGTTAAATAAGCAGGGTGACAATACATAGCCTTGATGTACTCCTTTCCCAATTTAGAACCAGTCTGTTGTTCCATGTCCAGTTCTAACTGGTGCTTCTTGACCTACATACAGATTTCTCAGGAAGCAGGTAAGTGGTCTGGTATTCCCATTTCTTTAAGCATATTCCACAGTTTGTTGTGATCCACACAGTCAAAGGCTTTGATGTAGTCAATAAAGCAAACTAGATGTTTTTCTGGAACTATCTTGCCTTTTCAATGATCCAACGAGTGCTGGCAATTTAATTTCTGGTTCCTCTGCATTTTCTAAAACAAGCTTGAACAGCTGGAAGTTCACAGTTCATGTATTGTTGAAGCCTGGCTTGGAGAATTTTGAGCATTATTTGGCTAGCCTGTGAGATGAGTGCAATTGTGTGGTAGTTTGAACATTCTTTGTCATTGCCTTTCTTAGGGATTGGAATGAAAACTGACCTTTTCCAGTCCTGTGGCCATGCTGAGTTTTCCAAATTTGCTGGCCTATTGAGTGCATACTTTCACAGCATCATCTTTTAGGATTTGAAATAGCTCAATTGGAATTCCATCCCTTTCACTAGCTTTGTTCATAGTGATGCTTCCTAAGGCCCATTTGACTTCACATTCCAGGATGTCTGGCTCTGAGTGAATGATCACACCATCATGATTATCTTGGTCTTGAAGATCTTTTTTGTACAGTTCTTCTGTGTATTCTTGCCACTGGTTCTGAATATCTTCTGCTTCTGTTACGTCCATACCAGTTCTGTCATTTATCGAGCCCATCTTTGCATGAAATGGTTCTCTTGGTATCTCTGATTTTCTTGAAGAGATCTCTAGTCTTTCCCATTCTGTTGTTTTCCTCTATTTCTTTGCACTGATCACTGAAGAAGGCTTTCTTATCTCTTCTTGCTATTCTTTGGATCTCTGCATTCAGATGCTTATATCTTTCGTTTTCTCCTTTGCTTTTCACTTCTCTTCTTTTCACAGCTGTTTGTAAAGCCTCCTCAGACAGCCACTTTGCTTTTTTGCATTTCTTTTTCATGGGAATGGTCTTGATCCCTGTCTCCTGTACAATGTCATGAACCTGCATCCATAGTTCATCAGGCACTCTATCAGATCTAGTCCCTTAAATCTATTTGTCATTTCACTGTATAATCATAAGGGATTTGATTTAGGTCATACCTGAATGATCTAATGGTTTTTCCCCACTTTGTTAAATTTCAGTCTGAATTTGGCAATAAGGAGTTCATGATCTGAGCCACAGTCAGCTCCCAGTCTTGTTTTTGTTGACTGTATAGAGCTTCTCCATCTTTGTCTGCAAAGAATATAATCAATTTGATTTCGGTGTTGACCATCTGGTGATGTCCATGTGTAGACTCTTCTCTTGTTTAGTCAGTCACAAATCTAGAGGTTATATTTCACACCAAGTTTGAACCTTATGGCCTTCCTGGTGGCTCAGATGGTAAAGAATCTGCCTGAAATGAAGAAGACCTCAGTTCGATCCCAGGGTCAGGAAGATCCCCTAGAGAAAGTAATGGATACCCACTGTAGTATTCTCATCTGGAGAATCCCCTGGACAGAGGAGCCTGGTGGGCTACAGTCAAAGGGGTTACAAAGAGTGAGACACAACTGAACAACTTTCACTTGAACCTTACAGGTTACCCATGATCGCTGCTTTTAGACTAATAATAGGGGCTAAAGTGATTAAAATCATGAAAATTTAAAAATAACAGCTGCATTGATTGTTGCACATTATGTCCTATGTGTGTGTATGTGTATGATTCTTCAATGGAACGATACAGTTTTAGTTATGTTGTGCCTCCATGGGAAGATATAGTCACTCTGCAATGCAGAGTTGAACATTTCTTTTAATAGTGTATTTCCAATCTTCCAACCAAATCGTTAAGCTTTTACTGATGGGTAATAAATTATTTGGGAGCTTCCCTGGTGGCTCAAAGGTAAAAAAATTTGCCTGCCTGCCAATGTAGGAAACGTGAGCTTGATTCCTGGGTGGGGAAGATCCCCTGGAGAAGGAGATGACAACTCACTCCAGTGTTCTTGGCTGGGAAATCCCAAGGACAGAAGAGCCGGGTGGCCTAGAGCCCAAGGGGTCAAAAAAGTCGTCCATGACTTAGTGACTAAATAACAGCAAGTATTTAAATAAGCTTATATAAGTACATTAAAAAGAGTAATAGTTTGAAATGAAGGACATTGTTTAAATATCAATGATACACTTCTTCATTATTTCTGGTCAAAATATTTCTTTAGTATTAGCAATAGCTTGATTTATTTCTGCAAGTATTTCTAGCTTGTTTTTAATACAGCTATTTCCATTTCACTGTGCTTAGCTTTCCAAATTAAAAAGAAACACTGAATATCTAAGGATACACAACAATTACTGAGTAAATATCATCTGGAGAATAACTAAAAGAAGACAATGAATTAATGACTCACCAACAAATTACCATGGAGAAGCAACATATTTGGTGAAGGAGCTTTTACAATGACAGGGGAGCCTCATGGACTGCCGTCTATGGGGTCGCACAGAGTCGGACACGACTGAAGTGACTTAGCAGCAACAAATTACCATGGAGAAGCAACATATTTGGTGAAGGAGCTTCTACAATGGCTAAAACTTACACTCCTTTGGATTAATTTGCTTTTCAAAAAGTGAACAGTTCTAACAAAGATATCATTCCTTCTATACAAATTAGAAGCGTAATATAAAAGATTGAAATACATGTTATTATAGTACTTATCAAGTCTGACATTGTCGGGAGCCAGCATGAGGAGTCCCACCCATGACAGAGTCACGAGGCACACTCAAATGGCAGAGCCATTTGAGTCATCGGATTTCTCCCTAGTTTTTCCTGAAGCATGTGCCCCAATAATAAAAATTTGTTCTGTATTTGTCTGTTTCTCCACTGTTCTCTGCCAGTTTTTTGGAAAAAGTTAATTCAAAGCTTTAGCTTCCTGCATTTGAAAGGAGTGTTTCAGCCCAACCCCCCCTTTGATAATGCTCTAGCCTGCCTAAACAGGTTCCCCTGACCTTTTACAAGCTTGTGAATTGCTCGCAACCCCCAGCTGTGAGGGGCAAAAGGGCCTTGAACTGTTTTAAAGTTACAAACCTCTTCTAAGGATCGACTTCACTGTTGCCTCAATGATTGCTGCCAGACCTCCTTATCTGCACTGGGAGTTTCTGCTATACAAACAATATTTGGAAATAGATATGTAGTAGTTTTTTTGATGTTAGCAACACTAGGCTTTTGGGTTAACTGTTCTTTTATAAATCATTGTACTCTTGCTTGCTGTGTCCTTGCTATGTAAGAATGCAACTTTGTTTAGTGCCACCCGAGTGACATCATGTGGTATTAAGAAGCAATGAATCAGCACACACATAAATTAAGCACAACCAGGAGAAGGCAATGGCACCTCACTCCAGTACTCTTGCCTGGAAAATCCCATGGACGGAGGAGCCTGGTAGGCTGAGGTCCATGGGGTCGCTAAGAGTCGGATGTGACTGAGCGACTTCACTTTCACTTTTCACTTTCATGCATTGGAGAAGGAAATGGCAACCCACTCCAGTGTTCTTGCCTGGAGAATCCCAGGGACAGGGGAGCCTGGTGGGCTGCCGTCTATGGGGTCGTACAGAGTCGGACACGACTGAAGTGACTTAGTAGTAGCAGCAGTGAAAACCCATGTTTCAGACCCAAGTATTGGTATGTTGTCAGTTTTACCATGGACAGTTTAAGTATCTCTTTTAATATGATGGAGAAGTTATATTATACGACTATTATCATAATTTTTAGTAAATACCTGCCAGAGAGTAGGGTATCTACTCTGGTAGTATCAGTAACTGGTAGCTCAGTTGGTAAGAATCTTCCTGCCATGCAGGAGACTTGGGTTCAATCCCTGGGTTTGGGAGATCCCCAGGAGAAGGAAATGGCAACATACTCCAGTATTCTTGCCTGGAAAATCTCATGGACAGAAGAGCCAAGGTAACAGTCTATGGGGTCGCAAGAGTTGGACACAACTTAGCGACTAGACCACCAAAGAGAGTAGGGAGATGTTATTAGAAAAAAATGTTAAGTATAGCACTGTAGAATGAGAAAAGGTTTAGAGGTCTTATTTAAACAAGTCCCAGCCTTTAACAAAAGGTGAATACTGGTGACTGATATTAAAAGAAAATACAGACACATATTCATGTTTGCTTCTGCATATACATATATGTGTGTATATATATATATATCAATATACAGAAATAGACTTCTGAACATATGTTTATATATGCAATTCACTTTGAAAAACAGTAATCTGCACTTGCCATGACTTATTAACATCTATTGACCCTGCTTTAAATTTGATAGCAAACCAACATCATGCATAATAGTATCAAGGGAAAGAAAACACTTTCAGAAAACCAGTCATGAGATTTATAAAAGAAAAGGATTCAAACTTTATAAACTCTAGCATTATGAGACTAATACTCTTTGGTTGATATAATATTTGATTAGCTTTCCACAACCAAATCAACATCAAAATTTCCAAATTATTTCCTGAAATGGTGAGAGAGGACAAAGACTTACAATCTAACTAGCAAAAGTGCCCTATTAAAGTGAACTATTTGGCAGGACAATACAAAGCACACGTGTCAGGGAAACATTTTAGCAGAAGATGAAAGTAATTGATTATTAAAATATTGGACCCACCACAAGAACAGTGGCATCAGATACAATATGAAGGTGAGTCAACACATATGTGTTATCAGAGTCAACATTAGTCAAAGTGAAGAAGTAGGTCCAATAAATGTATGAATGAGTCATCATCAGATATCCACAGTCAAAGACAGGTGAGCAGAGACAGTGAAATGAAGCAGCTTCCAGTTCTGTTCTATTCAATCAAAAAGGGGCCAGGGTTTTTACATAGTTCCTAATAATCAATACAGAGAAGGCAATGGCACCCCACTCCAGTACTCTTGCCTGGAAAATCCCATGGACGGAGGAGCCTGGTGGGGCTGCAGTCCATGGGGTCGCTAAGAGTCAGACACGACTGAGTGACTTCACTTTCACTTTTCACTTTCATGCATTGGAGAAGGAAATGGCAACCCACTCCAGTGTTCTTGCCTGGAGAATCCCAGAGACGGGGGAGCCTGGTGGGCTGCCGTCTATGGGGTCGCACAGAGTCGGACACGACTGAAGCGACTTAGCAGCAGCAGCAGCAATAATCAATAAGATTTTTGCTAAGTTACCCTGACAGGAGTAGATCTCATTTCATTTGGTAAGTATTCATGGCCTCAAGTTGTAATTACTCAAAATCATCTGAAACTTCAAGATGATGCCACTAGTTTGATCTCTCTTCTTTTCTTCTCCATGCTGAATGATCTTAAGGAGATACTTTCAATCAGTAGTTATTGCCAATGAGGATCTTTTTTAGCCAGGAATTTTCCTATAACTCAGCTGGCAGCTAGAGTGGGTTATAGGCATTTTAAATAGAAATGAGAGGTGACAGAGAAATTTGGAAATTATTCTAGTGCCCCTCTTCTCTCTGCACCAACATTCATTGATAGAGAATGTTGTCATTCTCTAGTTTTCTGGCTCTGAATTATATGTATATAATTTATATATAGTGAAGTCCTCACTGTATATCTGCACACTAGATTTTTTTTTCAATCCATATTTATATATCCAATTGCTTAACTGGGATCTCTGCTTGGACATGTAATAAGGCTCTCACACTGAACACATCCAAAGCTGAAATTTCCCCCTCCCCATCTCATTTTACCATATAGTAAAATGATGGCTTCCTACCAGTAGCTGAGACCAAAAACACTGCAGTTGGCATCCTCATATTTCTTTCTCTAATACACCATTTTGATAGGCAAAGCTTATTTGATGCACATTTTCTTTTCTTTACTGCTTTACTGAAGTATGTGTGTATGCTCAGTCACTCAGTCATGTCTGACTCTGTAATCCCATGGACCGTAGCCCACCAGGTTCCTCTGTCCTTGGAATTTTTCAGGAAAGAATACTGGAGTGTATTGCCATTTCCTCCTCCAGGGCATCTTCCTGACCCAGGGATCAAACCCGTGTCTCTTGCATCTCCTGAATTGGCAAGGAGATTCCTTACCACTGCACAATATCCTTATAAAAAGGGATAGTTTAGACACAGAGACAGACTTGCACAAAAGAAAGATGGTGGGAAGGAACAGAGAGAATGCTGAGGCTGATAGAACTGATGAGACAGGTCTGCAGCAGATCCCCATCAGAGTCCTCAGAGGGAATCCCTTACTGGACTATAATTTACATATAATAAAATTCACACTTTAAGTGTATATTTTCATGAGCAATCACGACCATACCCAAATTTTTGAACACTTCCCAAATCTCCCTCATTCGTGGTCATCCTAACAGTCCCACTCTTGGTCCTAGAAAACTACCAATCTCTTCTCTGTCACTTATTTTGCCTTTTCTATAATTTTACAATGATGCAGTGATACAATATGTAATCTTTTACATTTGGCACTTTTTTCACAGCGTGATGTTTCTGAAGTGCATTCATTTTGTTGAATATGTCAGTAAATGTTTTTAAAATCACCAAGTAATAATCCTGGGTGTGCTTTTTAAATATGTTCACCCATTCATCCCTACCTATACAAACTTAGTCCAAGTCATCATTATCATCTCTCATGTAGTTGATTTCAATAAATTTTTAATTGGTCTCTAAATAATAGTTAACTTTTGACTATAATCTATTCATAAGCCAGTAACTAGTACTGTCCTCCTAAAATGTAAGTCTGACCATGAATAAAACCTGGTTTGTTTTATAAAGTCTAGCCTTGGTTAAAATCCTCCAAGTATTCTGGTCTTAGAGTGGGAGCTGAAAGCTTTCAGTACCTACAGGTTCATATGAGTCCTGGCTTCCTCCTGCTTCTCCTAGTACCATTCTCCTTGCTCACTGAACTGATCTGACTGGTACCTTAAACCTGAAAATACAGGACAGAATACAAAAGTATCAGAGAAGATATAGAATTATATATCATATATACCTGAATCATAAGTTTCCTTCAATGGTGAGAAATTCAAAGCCTTGTAATACTAAAATGAGATAAATTATAGAATATATTATAAAATTTGAATTCAACAATAAATTTTAATATTGAGACGAGTGGCTTTAGTTTATACTCCAAAACATTCTAGTGTATGTGTTTAAGTCTCTCTATACTTTAATTGTACTTGGTAAAGAAGTGTAAAAATCATGGACTTAATTGATCATTCAGGACATGAGCATAACAAAATTTAATTACAGCTTAAGCTGAACTAAGGTGATGTAGGAGAAGCTCCAGGAATAGACAATGTTAACTTTGAATGTTGTTAAATCAAGTTTCCAAGTAACAACAATGACAGCAAGTTAACATAATACTATGTTAGTGGATTCAATGTTTGATGAGAATTTTTCTTTCATTGTGTGGAATTCAAACAAAATCAGCTAATTTATATTTTAGAATAATAAAAATGGTATGAGATTTATCTTTCCTTCAAAAATATAACACCATATTCATGTGGTTCTATTTCTCTACTAATAGAATATGTTAAAATACTACAGTGTGAAAACCAAATACTCTCATATTTATTTAATAACAAATATTTTCCCTAATATTATTAAATTAAAAAAAAACAGAATGGAATAAAACCTTTGAAAATGGAAGTAAATTTGGGATCTGCAAACTACCATAAAATAAAGGGTTAACTATAACACAACTCATTCAGATTCCCAATTTTTCAAACTTAAAAAAAAATTCCAGCACTTAATATTTTTCTGTACTAATGCAAATATTTTTAGTGTTTCAGAAAACACTGAGTACATCTCCAATAGCATACTATAGTTCAGATGAGGAAAATTTTTGAAATATAAATTGTTTCACGTATCTTCTGTACTTTAGCATCAAGTTTATGATGAAGGAAAAGGAAACTGGAGCTTATAAATAAATGAAAACATAAATGCTTAAATAATAGAAACTACATACATTTTTCTTGCTGTTCAAAGATTTTATGATTATAAACTGTTTTCCTAAAGCAGACTAATACTTACTATTTATTAAATTCATATGCCTCATTATTCTTCTCCCAGTAATTTCTCTAGAACTCTGTTAGACTGCAAAAAATTGTTAAGTGAAAGAGCAAAGACCAGAAAACTTTTCTCTTAATTGCAGATTATGTTCTAGCCAAACACATAAAAATGCTGAAGATAACTATTCTTCATGTATATTTAAAAAATTAAAAAGCAGTAGGACCGTGACTAACCAAGTAAGCCATTTAATAACTTAGATTCTCCTTTTTATTCTTTTTATTGACATTCCACAAATGTATATCTGTTGAGGAGTCCCATGGTTGTTTTATTTCATTCAAGTACATAAGGAAGAGGGGAAAACTCTCTAAAGGCTAGAGAAGACTGAAAAGGAAAGACTACAGAAAAGAACATACTGAGTCAGCAGACACTCGGATAAAATGAATTATTAGAAAGCAATCCATGTTTTTTAAATGTATTGGGTGATGATAATAATAATGAATAACTTTTTTTGTTTGTTTTTTAATTAATTTTTATTTTTTAGTTTGTTTTGCTTTACAATACTGTATTCATTTTGCTCTACATTGACATGAATCAGCCACAAGTGTACATGAACTCCCAATCCCGACCCCTCACCCCTCCTGCCCCGCACCATCTCTCTGGATTATCCCCGTGCATCAGTCCCAAGCATCGTGCATCCTGCATCGAACCTAGACTGGCGATTCGTTTCACTTATGGTATCATAGATGTTACACTGCCACTCTCCCAAATCATCCCACCCTCTCCCTCTCCCACAGAGTCCAAAAGGCTGTTCTATACATCTGTGTCTCTTTTGCTGTCTTGCATACAGGTTTATCATTATCATCTTTCTAAATTCCATATATATGTGTAAGTATACTGTATTGGTGTTTTTCTTTCTGGCTTACTTCACACTGTATAATCAGCTACAGCTTCATCCACCTCATTAGAACTGACTGAAATGTATTCTTTTTAATGGCTGAGTAATACTCCATTTTGTATACGTATCAACAGCTTTCTTATCCATTCATCTGCTGAAGGACATCTAGGTTGCTTCCATGGCCTGGCTATTACAAACAGTGCTGCGATGAACATTGGGGTACACGTGTCTCTTTCAATTCTTCAGAATGGTGGCGATCCAAAAGTCAACAAGCAATAAATGCTGAAGAGGGTGTGGAGAAAAGGGAACCCTCTTACACTGTTGGTGGGAATGCAAATTAGTACAGCCACTATGGAGAAAGTGTGGAGAGTCCTTAAAAATTGCAAATAGAACTGCCTTATGACCCAGCAATCCCACTGCTGGGCATACACACTAAGGAAACCAGAACTGAATGAATAACATTTTTATGATGATTTACAGTTTACAATTGGAAAAGACTCTGATGCTGGGAGGGATTGGGGGCAGGAGGAGAAGGGGACGACAGAGGATGAGATGGCTGGATGGCATCACCGACTCCATGGATATGGGTTTGAGTGAACTCTGGGAGTTGGTGATGGACAGGGAGGCCTGGCGTGCTGCGATTCATGGGGTCGCAAAGAGTTGGACACGACTGAGTGACTGAACTGAATTGAACAGTTTGCAAAGAACATTTGTCTTTCCATCTATCACATGAGGTAGGCAGAGCAAACCTGGTTATGTTTCCATCTTAATGAAAATACTGAGGAGGTAAAAAGGATGTCTAAGGCCATACAATAACCTCCTTGAGGAGCTTAAACTGAATCGTGTCCTTCACATGCAAAACAGATGCCATGTTTTCTGTGGATTATGTGTTCCATAATGTTAATGAAGCCAGTGTAATTATGTTGTAGCTTCCTGATATTATTTTTGAAGGCTTCTGTTGATTCAAATGTGCAGCCCAGTTGAGAATTACTGATTTAAAACATTAAGAAAGCAATCAGGAATTTGTAATGTGAGAAAAAATATACATAGTAGGAGCTGTTGAGAAAAACCCGCTTTCCTGGAAAAGAAAATTTTTGGAAAGAAAGAGTTTGACTTCTTTGTTTAGCTGTCCCTGGCAGAACTAGGGACTGTGGTTAGGAGCTGAAAAGAGAGATGCCAAATTAATAGATGGCTTGATGTTCATAAAATTAAAACATTTCAGAAGAAATGTGTGCCTTGTGAAGTTGTAAACTCTCTCTCAAGGAAAGTGCTCAAGTAAAAATGAACCAGTATAGGTCAAGGGAAATGGCAGATACCAGTAAGGAATAAATTGAAAGACATGGCATCACTCAAAGACTCAAGGTTTTGAGTCAGTTAAACATTTCTCATTCTCTTAAACCTAAGTTCCATTCTTCAGTTCATGATTAGTTGAAATTTTGTGCACTGGTTAATTTGTTAAAAATAAATGTTTTTGTTTTAAAAATGGCTTCTGAACTCAGTCATAAAATTTAAGGAAGCAATGTGTTTCCGTGGACTGAAGAGAATGTCTCATGTCCAACCTAATTAGTAACAAGCTCCTGCCCTGGCATAAACAAGGACACCATGAAATATGGCCAGTGAAGTTCAAACAATAAAAGGGCACAAAATTAAATTATTTACATAAACATACTAAAAGTTTAACTACAAGGGAACATGAAGATACTTCATTTACCCCCAAATCTCAAATTTAAAAATCTCTGCACAAATATTAAAACTCTGATTTCAAATCTTCCTCAAACCATTTACTTCCTGATCAGGAGTAAAACAGAGCATATTGAACATAATTTAAATTGTTCTAGATGATTCATGGTAATCATTATTAAAAAAATGCTTCCTATACTATACATAGTTTGGTAGTTACTGCCTGGATTTTTCCATATTTCTGGATTGCTTTTTCCCAGGGTGTCTGCTTCCTTTCTCAACTCAGAGGTTCATTATGTAGTACTGTTGGCTTTCCATTAAATTGTCCTTTTCTGCTGCTTTTGGTGTTTTTCTACCTCCTTTCTCTGTGAACTAATCTATTTTAAACTGTAACTTTCCAAATAGTTAGGGGTCTGGATTGCACATGATCACCTGCAAACTTTAAGGCCTAACTTATCAGACTTCTTGCTCAAACTAACCTAGAGAAACAATGGCTTTTGGAAAAACAGATAAAGATATATTATTTAGAATTTGAGAAGGCAAGAAATGCAAACATTTCTTTTTCTGTTTAAAAATTTTTTATTTATTTATGTAATTGAGGTATACATGATTTACAATATTGTGTAAGTTTCAGGTGTACAGCTGAAGTGATTCAGTTATGCAAACACTACCTACATGTTGACACCTATTTCCCTAAGATTTAGGAGCATTTTAGCTTAATTATTTTGGTTTTGTGAATGACCTACTTAAGACAGTTGGAAGTCAGGTAGCTGTATGATTGGGTGTTACTATAATTGTGTAATGCTGTAACAAACTAGGTTGCAGCTACAAACCCAAAACTAGTGGAAGAAAATCCCCCAAGAGGGGTATATCAAAATATAATATTTAATATTAAAAATGTTAGCATAAGTCCTGAAAGTAATTTACAGAGAATAAAATTTAAGAAAGAGAATTTACTCACCCTATATCCCCAAATATTTCCCCAATATATACTCCCAAACCAGTACAAAGTATTAATGAATTACATTTATAAGGGTGACCCAACAGGCATTTAAAGCTCCTTTTGGGTCATCCAAGGGAAATTAACATAAATTTAGTACAAAGGAGACACTCAGAGCTCAGGGCACATACAGATAATAGCTTCTAATCCTGTCATTTCACAGATGAAGAAAAGAGGTCTAGGGTGGCAAATTTATTTATATTAGTTTAACATCTAGTTAATAAATGTCAGGAGTAAAACTAGGTTTCACAGTTCTTAATGTAGTGCCTCTCTATTATCTCCATGGCCACCATACCATTCAGCATATTTTATTATTCTTTGGTACTTTGAAAAAAAAACAAAAACAATTATTGAGTCAAATTCTTCAAGCTTTTGCTATGGTTTGAATATTTGTGTCTCCTCAAAATTCATGTTGAAATGTAACTCCAAGGTGATAATATTAGGAGATGGGGCCTTTGGGAGGATGGAATCTTTATGAATGACTCAGGTTCAATTCCTGGGTCAGGAACATCCCCTGGAGAACTATCTCCAGGTTCAATTCCTGGGTCAGGAACATCCCCTGGAGCTACTATCTCGTATTCTTGCCTGGAGAACTCCATGGACAGGGGAGTCTGGTGGGCTACAATCCAAGAGTCACACATGACTGAGTGACTAACACATACTACAGATATATTTATATTTTATTTTGGAGTCAGATGATCATAATGGAAACTTTTTTGTTATTTACAACATAGGAAACTTTCTGGACTAAGAGATTAAGACATCCTGTTGCTTGTTCAAATTAAGGTTAATTTCCTTATTCTTTGTAAAATTAGAAAACATTAAATGTTCTTTCTTTTTCTAGAGAACACAGCACAGTCAAGAGAAGTGTGCTGTGCACACAGTAATTATCAGCAGCTATCTTCAGCTTCACTGAATCATACAGTGTTTTCCTTTAGGAAAGAGCTCTTATGATACTGCAAAGCTCTTTTCAAGGTTACAAAGCTAGATTCCTTACACAATTTCTTAAAATTAATTTCTTTAAGAATCTTATTAAGTATAGGATTATCAGATGCATAAAAATAAGTAGTTTATTAATGGGATATATTCTTCATAAAACTAGATACCTCTGAAAATAATTTAATATTTTTTCTAGAAAATTTCAAGAGAAAATTTCAGAACTCACAGAAGTCTAATCTATAAGAATTTCAGATAAGTTTCTATAGAAGTAATAGATCCTAGGGTGCCCTTTCTATTACTGTAGAAACATTAGGGACAACGTTATCACTCAAATATTCTAGTAAATTGTAGAGATTATTATGCCATGACACATTTTTTATGTATAATGCCACTATGTCTTCTTTTAAATTATTGTAAAATGTGGACTAATTTTCCTGAAAAAAAAAAAAGTATTTGATAACATGAGTATATACGTTCAAAATCTGCAACTAAGTTTCAAATTCCATGAAGAAATTAAAAAAAAAAAGACATTAACTTTCACTCATTTACAATAATTGGCTATTTCCAGCTAATGTAAAAAATACATAATATTTTAAAATAGTAAAATACTAACAGAATATTTCCACAGATTTCTCTAGATAAAAAATCAGCTTACACAGTATCTCAGAAACATGTGCAATGTTACTAGTAAAACTCATGAATTGACTTATTTACATTCTCAAACAGTGACATGCCTATGTCCTGATATGTTTTATAACCCATTTATACCACTGTTTCTCCAGCCATTAAAAGAGTAAAATTCTTTTATAGATTTGTTGTGAAATTCTAGATAAATGCTTAACAGCTACAGCAAACACTGTTTATCTTTTAATCTATATATTACTTAGGGTTTTTGTAAAGCTATATACAGTGCCAAATACATCTTTTTTCAGATAAATTCAAGGTTTGTGTTTAAAATTTAATGACAAATGTAATAAGATATTAATAACCCTAACATGCATCTGAATGTGTATGTTGCATCAAACTTGGACAAAGAAAAACTTTGGAACATGATATCTGTAGGATATTATTTTATTGTCAACAAAAATCAGAAAATTGATTTCCTAAAGTGTAAATTAACTATGTATAAAGCACTGGCAAAATAATTTTTAAGTGAAAAGCTATTTATATTTGGTTTCAATGCTCACTTACACTCTAGTTCACCAAACACAAGGTCTGAACCAAGATAGAATGTAATTAATCTGCTTATTAAACATTTGACCTAAGCACTTCTGCCTTTTTCAAAAAAATTGTTTATATAAATGTTACAGTCTTAGAGTAGAAATTTTAGCTAATAGTGTGGTCTTCTTTGAATGTCATAGTCTGCTTTTGGAGCTGGAAGAAAAGCACAAAGACTGAGCTGCAAAGTACTTTTGAAAATTGTATCGTCTTTAGTAACATATACATCCCTTCAAAGCACAGTGAACTGAAAAATAAGAACGCTGTTTTTTGTTAGTTAGATGTGTGAATATGAAATGCAACTTAACATCTCTCAATCTAAACCTTCTTATCTCTAAAACGTGAATTGATTGAGAGTAAAATCATAATAAAGGCTTTCCTGGTAGCTCAGGCGGTAATGAATTCACCTGCAGTGAGGGAGACCTGGGTTAGATCCCTGGGTCGGGAAGATGCTCTAGAGAAGGGAATGGCTACCGACTCCAGTATTTTTTGCCGGGAGAATCCCATGGACAGAGGAGCCTGGCAAGCTACAGTCCATGGGGGTGCAAGAGTCGGTCAGGACTCTGAGTGACTAACACTTTGAAAACCATAATAAAGATATCTAACTAGAAAAATCTTCCTTCTTTCCAATTAAAACAAATAATTTAACTTTTAAACTAAGAAAATGTTTATGCTAATTTCTCTAGATAGTACTAAAGATTTGGATGATAATTTAGCCATTTAAAAATGCAGATATGCCCTGTTGATCAGAAACAAGTATACTGCCAGGTACTTCTCCAGCAAGGATGGGTTTATTGAGGATCAGCAGAAAACTGTAGTTTGGGGTCTGCAACCAAGACGAGCCATGTGCAAGTCCCTGCATAACAAGGGGAGGGAAAGGAAGGTGGGATGGCTAGGGTAAACAGTGAGTGCATGCTTTTCGTGGCTGATACATAGACAGCAAAGAAGAGTTCTCTTCTTCCTTTTGGAATCTGCTATTGCTCTGGAGTGTGAGAGATCCTCTTTCTGGTCTCCCAACTCTGTTTAATTAAGGTTTCTGTTTGTTAGTTTTTTAATAGCTCTGTTGTCATTGTTCAGTTGCTAAGTTGTGTCCAACTCTTTTGAGATCCTATGATCTGCAGCCTGCCAGGCTCCTCTGCCCATGGAATCTTCCAGGCAAGCATACTGGAGTGGGCTGCCATTTCCTCCTCCAGGGGATCATCCCAGACCAGGGATTGAACCTGCATCTTCTGCACTGCAGGTGGATTCTTGACCACTGAACCACCATGGAAGTTCCAGTAGTTCTCCTAGATATATTCTAATACTGATGAGCCCCACTGCACACTCATTCTCGGAATACAATTTTCTTTGTTATGATTCATTATAATTGTGTAGATTCACTTTCCAGTTATTAATATGTAAATCTGAGATGATAAGGGGATGCTATTTTATAATATATTTATAAAATATGGTGATATTCTTTATGCTAGATTTTTTATATTGCTAATTTCAATCACTGTGACTGCATAAATACTTTATTAATGTTTCAAAGTTTGGAATCTAGTCATCTGACTCATTTATAAAAAGAACAGAGAACTGATTTGTAAATTTAACATCTTAAATTTTGTGATTTCTCTAACATACAACTTCCTGGAGCGTGTATGACTAGAACGCTTAATATTGCCAAGAAGGGAAGAATGAATCATTCAATCAGGGAACAATGTTTCAATAAAGAAAAGTTCCAGGATGATTAAGGCTTTTATCCTTCTACCCTTTAAAAAGTTTAAATATATTTTAGAATAGTTATTCTTCATAAATTTTCCTGACATTTTAAGTAAGGTGTGTTTGTGTGTATGCTCAGTCACTCATTCGTGTCTGACTCTATGATCTCACGGACTATATCCCACAAGGCTCCTCTGCCCATGGGATTTTTCCCAGTAAGAATACTGGAGTGGGTTGTCATTCCCTCCTTCAGAGGATCTTCCCTACCCAGGGATTGAATCCATGTCTCCTGCACTGGCAGGCAATATTTTTCCTTACCACTGAGCCACCTGGAAATCCCAAAAAAGTGTCCTTCAGTTTTTTGTTTGTTTGTAGAATTTCTGGTTTGTTTTTAAGTACTAAATATTGTGGCTGGAAAATATGAATGGACTACATAGAAAATGCAGCTAAAAATAAAACGGAAGGTTGGATAAACTAGAAAACAAAATGCCAAACTATCATCTTCCACTGGAGCTCCACGAGGCTGTCTGAGAATGTACACTCTATTGGGAGTAGTGTGAACTGTGTATTATTGTCTGGGTACTGACACTGTATGATTTGGCACCTCATCACCTCTAACAGCACCTATGACCCCAAATTCTCATGTCTGTAGGGCCAGCTGAGCTTTACAATCTGCATGCCAGACGCCAGCAAAACAGAAAGAACTCTCTTTGTAAAATACATTTTGTGTGTTTGTGTGTGTTCGTCGCTCAGTTGTGTTCAACTATTTGCGACCCCATGGACTGCAGCTCATGGCATCTGGTCCCATCACTTCATGGCAAATAGATAGGGAAACAGTGGAAATAGTGACTTACTTTATTTTTGGAGGCTCCAAAATCACTGCAGATGGTGACTGCAACCATGAAATTAAAGGATGCCTGTTCCTTCGAAGAAAAGCTATGACCAACCTAGATGCTGCTACTGCTAACTCGCTTCGTCATGTCCGACTCTGTGCGACTCTAGAGACGGCAGCCCACCAGGCTCCCCCGTCCCTGGGATTCTCCAGGCAAGAACACTGGAGTAGGTTGCCATTTCCTTCTCCAACCTAGATAGCATACTAAAAAGCAGAGATGTTGCATTGCTGACAAATGTCCATCTAGTCAAAGCTATGGTTTTTCCAGTAGTCATGTATGGATGTGAGAGTCGGACTACAAAGAAAGCTGAGCACAGAATTGATCCTTTTGAACTGTGGTGTTAGAGAAGACTCTTGAGAGTCCCTTGGACTGCAGGCAGATCAAACCAGTCAATCCTAAAGGAAGTCAGTTCTGAATTCATTAGAGGAACTGATGCTGAAGCTGAATCTCCAATACTCTGGTCACCTGATGCGAAGAACTCACTCACTGGAAAAGACCTTGATGATGAGAAAGATTGAGGGCAAAAGCGGACGAAAGAGGATGAGGTGCTTGGATGGCATCACAGGCTCACTGGACATGAATTTTGCAAGCCCTGGGAGTTGTTGAAAGACAGGGAAGGATGGTGTGCTGCAGTTCATCGGGTCACAGAGTTGGACATGACTAAGTGACTGAACTGAACTGAACTGTAGCTTGCCAACTCCTCTGTCCATGGAATTCTCCAGGCAAGAATACTTGAGTGGGTTGCCATTTTCTTTTCAAGAGGATCTTCCCAACCTAGGGATCAAATCCAGGTCTCCTGTATTGCAGGCAGATTCTTTACCATCTGAGCCCCCAGGGAAGCACATTTTATAAGCTGATACAAATCTGGTGGAGCCCAGATGTTGGATGGGAGGCCTCCAATCACAGCCTGATCTAAATCAGTTGATAGCTACCCTGGCAGACAGGCGAGTTTGGTCCTACACTGCACTGTGCCACAGGGCTGAATGTGGCTTTTATCTTTTCTTGTTCCTGATCTTGTTTGCAGCTTTTGTCCCCCATTCCACTCCATGCACCTACTTTTAGCAGCTCTTCATCTACTTTTAATGTGTTGCTTTTTCACTAAATCAGGGCTGGAGCCTAATTCAGGAAGTCATGATTACTATTAATTTGAGCTCCAAGTAAGTGAGATATTTCTGTTAATAAACAAAAAATAATTTGATGCTCTAATGATCATCTGACCCCTGGGAAAGCAAAGAAGAAATCATACCATTGAAATGAAATTCAGTATTTTGTGTTCTCATTGGGAAAAAAAGTTAAAATAATCTATTTTTGTCATTTAACAGACATCATAGATCCTCTTTAATTTTCAATTAATAAAAATACAATACTAAAGTTGAAGATAATTCTTCATAAATTATGCTAATGCTAAGTATTTCAATACTGACTTTTCCTCAATTGCTTAAAATAACTTTCAAAATTTTACTTCATTAATTTTAATAATAACTTGGTGAATTAGGACAGCAAGAAATCTTTTTAAATGAATATACTATTCTAAGATAATTTCTCTTGGCAAAGCTGAAGTAGTGAATGTGGAATATAATCATCTATCTTATGCTATCATCTGAATTATATTATGTCTTATTACCTGATAATGCTCAATATCCTATCATTATATATTAGGTTGATAACATAAGATATACTTTAAGTAAAATTTTTGTTATTGTGTTTTGTTATTGTTAACAGTAGCATAATAACAAATACAATAATCATATTGTATTCTGTTCTTGGTAAATATTGTATAATTTAAATAAAATAATGTATCTTTTAAGTAAAATATTCAGTTCAGTTCAGTTGCTCAGTCCTGTCCAACTTCTTTTTGCATTAAAGTGGTTTATACTTGTTTCATTTGTATATCAAATGTTCTAAAACTGTATTTCAGGTTCAGACTATCAGTATACTTAGTTCTAAATTCATGAGTTCTTATTTCGTTGAATACATTCTTCAGACAGAAAAAAAAATTCTGACTTTAGATAGAGAAGAGTCAATGCTATGTTATGACACATCTGGTGAAACTGTTTTATAAGAATTGTTTTTCATTGAAAATGACAGAAAAATCCACATTGATAATTCAGTATGTATGATAATCAACCACAATTGAAAGCAAGAGTAAATAAAATGATTGGTACCTAATTGTTGAAATAATAGATTTTTAATAGTAATACATCTGTTAATAAGGTATACATTCCACTAATGTTTCATTTAAAGATACTTCATTACCCCTGGTAGATAAGTTACGGTGCATAAGAAGCATTCCAGAAAACACATTTCAAGTTTACCAACAGATGGCTTAATGGAAGACATAAGTTCTTCCCTCCATTTTATTCTTCTTGTTCATCTCTTTATTCTTCTTTATCATCTCTTGTTCCATATATCTCCTCATTCTCTATCATCTGTCTTCTTATAGTATCAGGACATATTCAAAATCTCAATGGCTCTCCATTACTTATCAAATCAGTACAAATGGCTTTAAGCCTCAGATCTACTACTATTTTTCCAGTACTTCATAACCCATCCAAAATGTATGCTTCCTAGAAAATCCCAAGCATTTTTCTGACTCCTCATTTTTACTATAGTATCTGTGACAGAGGCCATGAATTTCACACCTAAATCCATCTTCTGCCTCTTCCATATTGTACATAATTGCTGCTGCTGCTGCTGTCGCTTCAGTTGTGTCCGACTCTGTGCAACCCCATAGATGGCAGCCCACCAGGCTCCTCTGTCCCTGGGATTCTCCAGGCAAGAATATTGGAGTGGGTTGCCATTTCCTTCTCCAATGCATCAAAGTGAAAAGTGAGAGTGAAATCGCTCAGTCCTGCCCGACTCTTAGCAACCCCATGGACTGCAGCCTACCAGGCTCCTTTGTCCATGGGATTTTCCAGGCAAGAGTACCGGAGTGGGTTCCCATTGCCTTCTCCGACATAATTGCTAACTGGTTGCAAAGTTGTCCAGCTAGACTAAATGTCTCCTCTTCCTTGAGAAATTCTCATCAATTGAAAGTTTTTAAGAGTGAGATGTGAGTCAAAGTCACGTGTTTGTCCCTCTTTCCTCTTATGAGCTGGAAGGCAGACATGTCCAAGGCATAGCTTTAAACATGAAAACTGAACAATACCTTGGGAAGTGGTTCTTGAAGAGTGGTCTCTGGATCAGAAGCAGCAACTGAGATATTGTTGGAAATAAAATCTCTCAGGCTTCACCCTAGGCTTAATGAATCAGAAACTCTGGAAGTGGGGCCATGAATCTGTTTCAACAAGCTCTCCAGGTAATGATGATTCATAGGAAATGCTGGGAAACACTGTCCAGGTGACAGAGGAGGAACAACTTGGAAGAAAATGACCACTTGGAGCAGTGCCATCCCACTGACCTGGCCTCTCATCCCACAGAGCTTTTTAGCAAAATGACGCAGTTCCTTAGGTCACTGAATTGTTGGATCTTCTTCTTACAGCAGCTCAGCATTTGCCCCAAGTAGTATTTATTCAGTGTGGAATGGCCTATTAGTATTTCTATCCCATTCAATACTTTTACCTGGAAATTTTAAATCCTACCTGGGTCTCTGCAAGATAGTGCTGGTGCGTTTACATAATGATGAAAAACACTAAGATAGTTTGCTATCCTTTAATCTATTATGCACATTGAGGACTGAACACTCTTTAAAAAATTTAAATCTAATGTACCACTCTTCTGCTTCAAAGTTTTACCAGACTCTCACAGCATTTAGCTGTGAAAACACAACATGGTTAAGTATGCCTATGAGGTGCCATCCACCCTGACCTAAGTCAGTCTCTCCAGTCTCGTTCAGAGCTGTTTCACTTATCTCTGAGCTCTAGTCACACATTCCTTCTGTCTGTTCCTGAATCCTGACAAATCTTTTCCCACTCACTGCTTTTTCCCATGCTGTTTACTTCACTATCTTCTATTCATTCTTTAGATATCTTCCTAAATATTATTTTTCTTCACTCCCACTACATCCCACATAAATCAAGCCAAAGGATTAAAATCTCTTAGCAGAGAGATTAATATACATTTCCATTCTGAGCACTTAAAATTTTTATAATAATTGATTGCTCTCAATGAACTGTGTCATGCCCTTCCCCATCCCATTGTACTACAAGAAACATGATGAGAGAAGACACCTATATACTTGCTCACTTTGTATGTAAAACATCCAGTACCAGACCTGTCACATAGTAAGCATTCAATAAATATACATCAAATGGATAAAAACTGGATTCTGTGAGACTCAACTCATATGACATCTTAACTCTGAAGACTTTCTGGATCCTACTTCGTTAGAAAAGACTGTTGTTTCCAGCAATATTATTGACCCAAGTGTCCCTATCTACTTAAAAGGCTGGCATTCTTGTCCTGTTAATATGTTTGTGCTAGTGATTCTAACAGTAAGCATTTTTGAAGTGATCTTGCTCTTGGACCCTTACAATCTCAGTTAGGAGTACAGCATATTTCATGCACTACTGTGATTCACTTTCTTAAAGGACAGTTTCAATGACTACCTCCCATTGCTAAAATTTTGCAAGGGATATCTTTTTCCTAACACAAAAGTCTCATCATTCCAGCCTTGAAAATTATTCTTAGGCAGAGCATAACCCAATCTTATTTCATACTTTGCCCATCAGGGTAGTTTTCACTGCATTCAAACTAGACACCTCTGTATCTACCACAAACAGCCACCTCTTGTTCCTGTCTGTCAGGAATCTTCTCACAGTTAGTGCTCTTTTCTAGGACATTTCCCCCATGGTGACTACCTCTGTCTACTGATTTCTTCTCCATTCTTCAAGGCACATTTCAAATGGATCTCAGTGATCTAATTAAACAAATGCAAATCCATGCAGTATTTCTCATACATTGTGGGATTTTGTCAGATTAGTGAATCTTAGTGACAATCTTTTGCCCTATAAAGATGCTTAATAATGTATTTATGTGTTATGACATACAAGGGACCAAATAAAATACATCAAAATACTTGAAACACTGTCATACTGAGTGAAGTAAGTCAGAGAAAAATAAATATCATATGGTATCCTTTACATGTGGAATATAAAAAACAAATGAGCTAATCTACAGAACAGAAACAAAGTTACAGATGTAGAAATCAAATGTATGGTCCCTGGGGGAAAAGAGGAGAGGGAGGAATAAATGGGAGATTGAGATGGACACATACACACTGCTGCTGCTGCTGCTGCTGCTAAGTCGCTTCAGTCGTGTCCGACTCTGTGCGACCCCATAGATGGCAACCTTCCAGGCTCCTCCATCCCTGGGATTCTCCAGGCAAGAATACTGGATACATAAAGAGATAACTAATAAGGACCTACTGTATAGCACAGGGAACTCTACTCAAAACTCTGTAGTGGCCTATAAGGGAAAATAATTTTAAAAAGAGTTGATATATACATATGTATAACAGACTTCCCTGGTGGCTCAGATGGTAAAGCGTCTGCCTACAATGTGGGAGACCCGGGTTCAATCTGTGGGTCAGAAAGATCTCCTGGAGAAGGAAATGGCAACCCACTCCAGTATTCTTGCCTGGAAAATCCCATGGATGGAAAAGTGTGGTAGGCTACAGTCCACGGGGTCGCAAAGAGTCCAGTCCAGATACTGAGTGAGTATCACTATCACATAACAGATTCACTTTGCTGTACACCTGAAACTAACAGCGCTGTAAATTAATTATACCCCAGTAATTTTTTAAATTAAAAAAAAAACTTAAAGAAGGACATTCAAATGAAAATTCACAGATTTCTAAAAGATAATATCCATACATGAATCAATAACAGAAAATAATAGAAAATGCAACCCTACTTTACAGCCATTACAAGAAACTGTCAGATATACTGCCATGGTAAATGTTACCTGCAAAGAACTAAATGAAGGATTGGTGAGGACAAACCTTTAGCAATTTTACAGTCCTTATTCACAACCAAGATGCAGGAAATTTCAGCATGTAATATGGAGTTTCATACAGAAATTATCACTGAATGAAAGAGGTACCAGTGGGATATATTAAAATACAAAGATTGAAAATCAGTGGTAAAATAAAAATTTACAACTGGAAAAATTCTTTTTCTTCTTGGTTAAATTAATAGCCTCAAACTCTCTTTCTTGTTGATTTTGTTCAGTCGCTAAATGACGTCTCCATGGACTACAGCACATCAGGCTTCACGTCCTTTACCATCTCCAGATATTTGCTCATGCTCATGTCCATTGAGTCAATAATGCCATCCAATCATCTCATCCTCTGTAGCCCCCATTTTCTCCTGCCCTCAATCTTTCTCAGCACCAATGTCTTTTCCAATGAGCTGGCTCTTCACATGAGATAGCAAAAGTATTGGAGCTTCAACTTTAGCATCAATCCTTCCAATGAATATTCAAGGTTGATTTCCTTTAGATTGACTGGTTTGATGTCCTTGCAGTCCAAGGGACTCTCGAGAGTCTTCTCCAGCACCATTGTTCAAAAGCATCCTCAGTGCTCAGCTTTCTTTATGGTCCAACTCTCATATCTGTACATGGAAAAACCATGGTTTCGATGATACATTCCTTTGTCGGCAAAGTGATGTCTATGCTTTTGAACATATTGTCTGGGTCTGTCATATCTTTCCTTCCAAGGAGCAAGTATTGTTTAATTTCATGGCTGCAGTCACTGTCTGCAGTAGTTTTGGAGCCCAAGAAAATAAAATTTGTCATTGCTTCCATTTTTTCCCCTTATATTTGTCATGCAGTTATGAGACTAGATGCCATAATCTTAAGTTTTTTGAATGCTGAGTTTTAAACCAGCTTTTTCACTCTCCTCTTTCACCCTTATCAAGAGGTTCTTCAGTTCCTTTTTGCTTTCTGACATTAGAATGGCATCATCTGCATGTCTGAGGTTGTTGACATTTCTCCCAGCAATCTTGGAATTTTACATAATGTAATCTGCAAATAAGTTAAATAAATAGGATGACAATATATAGCCTTGATGCAATACTTTCCCAATTTTGAACCACTCCTTTGTTCCAAGTCCACTTCTAACTGCTGCTTCTTGACCTGCGTACAGGTTTCTCAGGAGATAAAGTGGTTTGGTATTCCCATCTCTTTGAGAATTTTCCAGTTTGTTGTGATCCACACAGTCAAAGTGTTTAGTGTAGTCAGTGAAGCAGACATAGATGCTTTTTGGGAATTCCCTTGCTTTGTCTATGATCCAACAAAGTTGGCAGTTTGATCTTTGGTTCCTCTGCCATTTCTAAATTCAGCCTGTACATCTGGGAATTTTCATTTCACATACTCATGAAGGCTAGCTTGAAGGATTTTGAGCATTACTTTGCTAGTATGTGAAATGAATGCAATTGTATGATAGTTTGAATATTCTTTGGCTCTGACCTATCTTTAAAACAGTACTTATAGTTAATGTAAAAAATGTTTCTCCCAGTGGAACATGTAAAGTATTATTTGCCAGGAGCCTGATTTGTTAGCAGCTGAAGTGGCAACATGAAGCTAACCCCAGGGCTGTGGCACTGTTAGTTTTCTATGAGAAAATTTCACAAATATTCCCAGTCCGAGGACTGTCCTGGCCTGAGAATGTTTGGCAGTACTACCACTTTAATGTATCTGAGTACAATAAATTCAGCTCCTGGGAAGCAAAAGTATATACAACAGCTGAATTGGAAACTTTTCTAACTAATTAAGGAACCATGTGGGACTTCTGCTCATAGCATTCGCATGTGTAGCGGAAGAAGACATTCATTTACAAATAATGAAGAAAATCATATGAACTATTTTGCTGAATACATATGAATTTTAGAGCTACCTCTTCCCATTAAGAATGCTTCCAATGAAAATGAGGGCATCAAGTCAGTTTTCCTTTAAATACTAGGTCAGTATAATTTTCAAGATCATTATAACTTCTAAGACCTTTTGTTTTTCTGAAGACAAACATTATCACAACAACACTATCACAAGTTTACACAACCAGCAAACCAAATTAGAAGCTCGATTGACTAATTTCTTGACATAATGAAGATGGGATGCAAAATAAGAGGGAACTTTTTTCTTTTTAATGGAATATTAAAGTATCATTAAATATTAAGTATTATTTATAAACCATCATGGCCAATGGCCATTACTCCAATTTTTTTCCCCTTTGATCTGCCATTACTCTAGTCATAGAATGCTTTTTCGAAATTGAAGACTCAGAATCACATGACAGTCCTAACAATCTCTCCCATCCTTCTTCTGAAACAAAGGGTTTCATCATGGCTTAAAGCAGAGTACCCTACTGATCAATCCAGGAATCAAGAAATGGCTTCAACCCCAGTGAAAGATATTTTGATAATGTATCTTTTACTTACAGGAAACCAATCTCAGAATTGCAGAAGGGAAAGCATATTGAAAATTTAGTTTCCAAAACATGACCTGTGTGTAAGCCAAATGCATACATACATACATAAGTATTTGCTGTAACAGCTGAAGCAATATGTTTACACACATATAAATAAACAACAGGATCAACATTTTGAAAAAGATGCTCTCATGTATATTCAAGTGACAGAATTCAAAAATTTCGAAGGATAAACTCTTATTCCCATTTATTTGCTAGAAAACACAGTTGGACAACTATAAATATTCTTAATCCTTACTGTCCCCTCTGAGCATCACAGCACTGAGGTTTCTGTGTATGGGGGAAGAAATACACAGTAACAAAGACACAGATCTTCCTATCAGAGTATTATATTCCTCTGGAACAGATAGAATATACACAATAAACAGATTATTTTATGTTAGGATAATCAGGAAAGGTAACACAGTCTTCCAAAGGGAAGGGTAGAACCTGTGTAAACAGGAAAAGGTATAAAAATATGTCAGGAGTAGGATGAAAGGTATGGGAGCAGATCAGAATCATTTGGTTTGTTCTGAGAACAATAATTTTCTGGTTGGAAGAGAGATTTGGCTATGAGATCCATGAGTTTAAAAGTTGGTTTGGCATCATTCTTTTTCCAACAAATTGTTTTTGAAGGGCATATTATCCATGATCAGTTCATTTTAAATGACCTGAAATTTGCTTTACTATAAATGGGATTTGACTAGTTCAAAAATGAGAACAGGTCTTAGTGCCTAGTGTTTTGTCTTTGTTCATAACATTACCTTATACAAATTTGGCAGACTAGATTGATTAAAAAATATTTCTATGGTTAAGAAGCTTATGTGACAGTCCTGATTATAGTCTTTTATTATAAGAAAAGAATAAGAATCCATGATTATTCATTAAAACCAAAAAAAAAAAAACCACTTGCCTGAACTGACTAGTTTTAGAATATAATATTTTTGATATGATTACATAAAGTTGCACAACTGCATGATTTCATTCAGGATTACATAATTCACCTTCATGGTTGAGAGACTACTTATGTTAAAATATACCTTCTTATTCCAAAGGGATCATAAACATTTGCTAACATGATATAATTTTGTCCATTTGGATAAATTTATAATATTAAATTTATTATCATTATTAAACTAAGAATCAGTAGTTTTTTACAATTTTAGGCAACATACACAATATCTGAAACCCAGAGCAGCACTGGCTTACTGCCTCATGCTCTATCATTAGAAAGGACAGTCTATTTAAACAAGTCATTCATTGCTGAACCTGCCTTAGATTAATATACACTTTGCTTCTTGGATTCAGAAGCTATTCAGTATATAGTTATTTCAATTTGATAATTTCCTCATACAATTAAATATTTGTCATGTTCAAATTTCATGCTAAAAATCATGTACGTCAGGTACACCAAGGTGAGTTGAAAATTTCTTATTCTAAATTCATAATGTGCTTTGTGTTAAAATTCTTGCTTGTTACAAAGGAACACTGCACACCTAAAGTTGCTTTTACTAGAATTATTTGACGGGAAAGAGAGTGACAAGTTTCGAAATAATAGTAGGTTTCCCAGGGGTGCTGAAGTGTAAGAACTGAGACACAACAGTATAAAGATACAGAGTGATCTAAAGCAACTTCACTTAAAAAGACTAGATGAACTGTGGATATATCTAGAAAAGGTAGTATCTACCCAATGTCAACTTAAGAAAATGGAATGCTCACTGTGGGGAGTATGTCTAGATAATGCATTTCCCAAGTGTTCATCAATCACTTAAAATACAAGGGGGTTTTGCAGAGGGCAGACAAAATGTTAAATCTTCAGAGCACATACATTAATAGCAAAAATCTTTTCAGTTCATTGTTTAAATCAAGATTTAAATCGGTAATTCAACAATGAACCACTCTGTGACAACCTAGAGGCATGGGATACGGTGGGAGGTTCAAGAGGGAGGAGACATATGTATACTTATGGCTTATCCATGGTGATATATGACAGGAACCAACACAATATTGTAACTATCCTTCAATTTAAATAAATTTTAAAAATATACTCGTGTGTGTGTATATATATATGTTTATGATTTATTTATATTATCTGTGGAGTAAGTTTTGAGAAGAACTGAGATTTTAAAATAAAAGGTCTAAAAATCTGCTAGATTAGGATTTACTCTTCCTTCCTCATGTTTACTGAGCTGCTAACCTGAGACATCAGAATCATGGTTATGTAAGAGGCTCCCTCCTACACAGGTTTACAATTGTAAATGCAGATCCAATGAAGACTTCTAAAGGTGTCAATCTCATTGAAGGTCTACAGAGGTCAGAGAGTAGAAAGAGAACTTTCCTGACAACAATAGTGAGCAGACCTCTTTGAAGGGAACGACTGCTCTTCTGTGAGTCCCTTCCCCAGCCTGCTTTGGGATAGGGCTGTGGGAGGGCTACCTTCTAACCCTTGACCTTTCAGGGGGACATTAAGAAAGTCGCCTGGAGATCTTTGAAATCAGTTCACATAGTTAAGAGACATGAGTTTGGAGTCCAATTCACATCTGAGAACATGCAAATAGCCTGTGGACACTGGGGTGTGACTCTGCCAAGAAACTGAAGGCTAGACACAGGCTCTTAGTTGCTTTGGTGGAGGAAGCAGTAGCGCTGAGAGATGGGCTAAGAGATGGATGCCTGAGGGTTTCCTGTGGACTAGATCTGAGTGATGCAGCAGGGCTAGCCTGACATCTTGAGTCTCATCCAAGAGTGGCTTCTGGCAGAGCACAGAGCCCTCAGCAGAAAGAGGCGGGTGATGCCTGCCAGGTTCCCAGGGCTTCTTTCAGGGAGATGCAGGAGAGGGACTCAATGCCGCTCACCTAAATGACCAGCTGTTCCTGACTAAATTGTTTTAAATGTCAGAAAGTAACAAAAACGTATTCCAGTTCCTTTATCCTCTACCAAACCCTCGTAAGATCAAGAATTTGATGATGAATTATGGCAAACATAAAGTGTTGAAAAGTTCTGTAAGTAAAGTCACAAACAAAATGACCTTTGCCTGTTTGGTGAAGAATTTATGAGTCTAAGCTGTTATTACTCATCAGGAGACATATTCTAGAATTGTTTGAACCATTACTTTCAGATATGCTTTTTAGCAAGGTGCATATATATTATATATTCTATCATATTCAACAGAGCTCTCACACTAGAAATTCTTTCTTCAATTATAAAACATTCTTATCTGTCAGAAAGTTACTGATGTTTGTGAAGAATATAAGTACTGTCTGATTATCCAGTGTCTAGTACCAACCAAATAATTCAGCATATTAAAACAAAATCCAATGAATAAATCAGTACACAAATCTACTTTCTCTCTTTTGAGAAAAGTTTAGCACAGCAATCATTTCAATTAACACACTATGGGTAAGAATGCATGATAGCAGCTGTTAGTATGCATTTTAAAGACTGGAGGGTATGTGGTGACTTATCTAGAGATAAGGGCAACATATGTTCAGCTATGCATACGGACTTAATATAAATTATGATTGCAACATGCAGAGAGGAAAGGGAGACATGTGCAATGCGCGTCTCTCTACATTTAATCAGCTCACATTTTTCCAAAATGTACAGGAGAAGTCTTTATATTATCGTAACTGTTTAAAAATTACAGAACATGAACCATGACAACACCTCAAATCAGCTTCATACATTTGAAACATGGAGCTATTTTTTTGTGAATGAAAATTCAGATTTATTTTTAAGAAAATGTGTATTTAAGAGAGAAACTGGAAACAAAAGCTATGAGGATCATCTTGAAAAAACTTCAAAATGGGGAAACAGATTGTGGTTTCCTCCTTTGAACATTTCAGCTCATTATAGTTTCCACACAGGGCATAGTTTATTTATCTGAATGCTATTAATAAAATTGACAAACTAGCTGGTTGACTATATTAGAGATAAAACGAATTACTTCTCTTGATATTGCCGCCTTGAGGAATCCAAAGACTGGATTAGAGCCGTGGCGTGGCCGACAAACATGGCGTAGCAGGTGGCCCCGACGATCATGCTCAGCATGGTGATCCACAGGTCAGACATGCTCACCGGGGCTTGGGCTCCGTAGCCGATGCACAGCATGTGACTCATGGCTTTGAAGAGCGCGTAGGAGTACTGCTTTCCCCAAGAATCATTCTGCAGCAGAAGAGAAAAAGGAAATAGAGGGAACCATCAGGATAGCAGAAGAAAAATAAGGATGACCGATACACAGAAGCATTAGAACATTCTTGTAATAGAGCATTTACATAGATACTTTGCCCCAATTGTTAATCAAAAGACCCGATGTTTTTCCAAACTTGAAATAGAAATAGTCTACAGTTAAAATATGGAATCCTAGTCAGTTTTATATGTTTTTAAAACCAAAAATTCTTTTTGGGACAGTGATGTGAAAGAATGTTGATAAGCTCATTTTAAAATTTCCAGGAAATCTGTGTCATTCTCTAGTAATATATTATTATTTGCAAATTGAGAAATGCTGCTGATTGATATCAAGTACATAGGCCTAAGTATAGGAATTTTCATCAAAGCTATCGTATTAAAATTTTGAAAGTCCAAATGATATATTTGTATAGACTTCAGTGGCTCAGAGCTTAAAGCGTCTGCCTGCAATGTGGGAGACCTCGGTTTGATCCCTGGGTTGGGAAGATCCCCTGGAGAAGGAAATGGCAACCCACTCCAGTATTCTTGCCTGGAGAATCCCATGGACGGAGGAGCCTGGTGGGCTACAGTCCACGGGTCGCAAAGAGTCGGACGGAGCGACTTCACTTCGCTTCACTTCAATGAATACTACAATACCTTAAATGAAAAATTAACATAATTTGGAAATACAGATCTAATAAGTGAAAAGACTTCCTTGAAGCCTTCTCTGAGTAATGTATATTGAAATTCAAATGTCAAAGTTGATGATGGATGAATCTTACTGGCTTTCTGTAGAATAAAAAATAAAATAAGCAACATAATATCTTGGAGGACACTGAAAAAAAAACAAGAACGCTGACTTCTGAGATTAGTTATTAGATGCAATTTCTGATGTCATTTCAAAACTCTATCTTAAGCTCAATTCTACAAAAATAAGTTATTCAATATATTGTCTTATATATTGAATCTTATAAGACAATCTTATATATTGTCTGATAAAACTTAAAGAACTTTTTTGATCAATGTATCAAACTGCCTAGTCCAGGATTTACCTCATTTATGAGACTCAGGGTAAAATAAAAATTTGAGGACTTTTCATTTAAAATGTAGGGGGGGAAAGTATTGTTGAAGATAATATATAAAGAATTTTCCTTAAAATATTTTATTCATTATAAAATTTGGGATAATAGTGCTAGTTGAGTAACAACATAAACTTATACATTTAAAAAAGTGAAATTCTGGTATCATAATTATATATAATACAAGTAATACTATACTATTGTGATATCTTGAATGATCATACAATTTTTATGGATTAGTTTTCTGACAAATGCATTCTTCATGTCATCAAAATTTATATGATTAATAATTTCAGCTTCAATGATAAAACTGAAAATTACATCAGTTCCTTTTGGCCAATGCAAAATCACAAATAATTTCTGATACATTTTTAATTTGGAGGAAGATCTTTCTGTTGATGCAACCTTTACTGGAACTGGAGTATTTTATAGCCTGGGGAAACATTAGTATGAATGTTTGATAAATTATTTTAATACATAAATTTTAGTACATCTGGAGCTGATGATTCTCACGGAATAATTTCTAATAAATGATTTAACTCCATAAAAATCATATTCATGAAACTGTGTCTTACTTTTAAATTACAATTTTTAAGATGATTATAAATGAACATGGACACTGTAAGAAATAATAGAGAAATATGTATGATTCATCAGTTTTTCTTACAGGTGAAATCTTGCAAACTACAGAGCAATGTTACAACAAGAAACTGACATGAATATAATCAACTGATCTCATTCATTTTCACTAAATGTGTACTTATTTGTATACACAAATTAGTTTTATTCAGTTTTATTATGTGTATCGGTTCCTATATTCATCAACACTGTCAAGATACAGAACAATTCTATCACAACAAAGAACCATTATACTGCTTTTCTATTGAACTTAATGTTAAATGTAAATGTATGCAATGATATTTTAATGTTTCCTCTGACATTTCCTGTAACTTTTAATTAAAGAATGATCAGTGCAAGAAGCCAAAAATAGCTTCATGATTTGTATATAACCCATAATGCCTGATTATGTTTTATCTTCCTGTATTTTCAATTACAAGGAAAATTTAAAAATTGCCTTCCTTGTTAATAACTGGCTCATTTAAAACTTCATATGAAAATAGTGTTATTTTCCACTATAAGTGAGGATCTTTAACTTTCTTATTGCTAGGCTGGTGCATATTTGCATCGCAATGTTGCAGGAGTTGTCAAATCTGGACATTTTAAAATCAAGAATTCTAATAACTCCCTGATAACTTTTACTGAAATGGCTATATGGATTCCTGTATTATGTAATAATTTATTGACAAAGTTTACTGTTTGAGCTCCACAGGGTCTGTCTTGGAACTTAGGAGTTTTAATATTTGTGTAGATACTTTGGAGATGGGCTCCTGGGCCTGATAGGGGAGTCTCACCATGGTCTTTTCCTGGCTGGCATGGGAAGTCCTCCTGTGCATCTCTGCTGCCCAGTGTTACTACTGCTGCTTCTGTTGCTCCCTTTGCCACTGCTAACCTGGACCCAGTTCAGGCCTGTCCACATTAGGGACGCGAAGCATCCAAGACTGCTGAGGCGTGCATAACTGTGCATTGCTGCCAGGCCAACTGCTTGGCTTCGGTACTTCCTGCTGCGCCTGTAGGCTTGAACCTGTGTATGCACAGCTGCCACCTTGCAGCATCAATGCTCATATTCATGGTTCCATGTCCCAGTGGACTTCGCTTATGATCATAAATTCAAGGATAACGCTATTATGGATTTCAAGACGGCTGCGCAGAGCAAGAATCCAAGTGCAGAGTCCTTCCTAAAGTAGGTCCTTTTACAACTCCCAGATCATAAACCACATACACATACAGTGTCTGTCAAGTTAACTTGAGTCTGTCAAATTAACTCTTAAATAATCATAAATTTAAAAATAATGTATTAATATTAAATATATGTACAGATTTTTTGTTCATTATTTTAATAAGGCTTTCTAAAGTTAAGTTTATAGATTAAAACAGAACATGATAAGTTTGAAAAACCCAACCTCATAAACTTTGGAACTGCTTGAGTCTGCAGACAAATAAAATATAACCAGTCTCATTTAGCTGAAAGAGTTAAGATTCTTAAAGTGAAATTCATTTTATTTTTTTATACAATAAGTCCTGTTGCCATTTTAAGCTACCCCTAGTCTCTGTCAGTATAAAATGAAATTTAATTTTAAAGAAAGAAAATTATTTAGGATATTATACATGGCAAATTATATAATGAACTCATGCACAAGTTTGCATTTTGGGGAACGAACAGAGCTCATACTCTCAGGAATACACTTAGGGTTCCCCAAATTCTAGATGTTTCATACACAAGAAATAGAATATTTAATTAACAGAGCAATGTGCTCTATAAAAATCTTGAATGTACCTATTATTTAAAATCATACTTAAATTCTTGAGATTTGACTCAGTTTCATACTGATAATACTAAAATTGGACATATTACAAACCAAACTACAAAATAAACAAAGGTCTTTTACCCTGTGATCCATTCAAAGAATGGATAGAAAGAAAACAAGCTTGACTAGTTTCTTACTGGATGTAAATCTCTTTGGAGCTCCTAGAGAACTACAGGTATTCACCTGTCATGGTGACTTCTACCCTCTATATGATGATCGTCTCATGCACTTATATTTTCTTGTAGATTAGAGTCTAAATAGCATAATTCGGTAGAGATACTCAACATTTTTATTACTGTCAAAAGGGATGAATAAATAAAATTTGACTATAATTAGTTAAAACTAGCACAAAAATTTCTTCTAAGCATCTTGAGGTAATTAGATATAATGGAAATAATTAAAAAGTTCAAAAAGGTGTCCAATGGAGGTTGTACTTTCTGTCCATGTTGTTGGTTTTTTAGGAGAAGTGGCATGAGGAGCTAGAGAGTAAAATTTAAACCAGCTTCCCTAAATAATGCAACTAGATAGATGCCAAAATATTTTATATAAGAATGTGTGTTATGTTCATTTCAGCTATCTCCTAAGACACACAGCAGACATACATATACTCTCTTAGATGAGTTTAAATAAATGTCTATTATACATGCTTCATGATTCCCTTGAATCATGGAAAACTTTTCAACTCTTGTTTTATCTATCCCTTTCTCGCTTTTTCTCCATTTCTACTTCCTAAACCAGGCATGGTTTTCTCTGTACCTTTTTCCATGTTAACATAAATACATGCAAAACACACACACACACACATACACACACACACACAAACACATTCTGAGACTGTGGCTTTTTATCCTTCAAAAATGAATTATATTATACACATTTTTTCTGTATATTGCTTTTCTCACAGAAATATCCCTCCAAAAATCTAGTGATGCCACCTAGCTAATTCACCATTTTCTGTTGTTTCCTAGTTTTTTCCATAACAAATTATTCTATAATAAACAACCTAATATAAATAACCCTATTTTGATTGATCAGATTCCCAGAAAAGTGTTTATTGGGTCAAAAAGCAAAATTTTCAATTTGATTTTAAAATATATTGCCAGACTGAAAAAATATTTGAGTCAGTTCAGTAGCTCAGTCATGTCCAACTCTTTGAGACCCCGTTGACTGCAGCACACCAGGCTTCCCTGTCCATCACCAACTCCCAGAGCTTGCTCAAATTCATGTCCATTGAGTCAGTGATGCCATTCAACCAAATCATCCTCTGTTGTCCCCTTCTCCTCATGCCTTCAATCTTTCCAAGCATCAGGGTCTTTTCCAGTAAGTGAGATTTTTAGCATTAGGTAGCCAAAATATTGGAGTTTCAGGTTCAGCATCAGTCCTCCAATGAATCTTTAGGGGTGATTTCCCTTAGGATTGACTGGTTAGATCTCCTTGCAGTCCAGGGATCTTCTTGGATGCTCAAGAATCTTCTTCAACAACACAGTTCAAAAGCATCAATTCTTCAGCACTCAGCTTTCTTCATATTCCAACTCTCATAGTCATACATGACTGCTGGACAAACAATAGCTTTGACGAGATGGCCCTTTGTGGCAAGCTAATGTCTCTGCTTTTTAATATGCTGTGCAGGTTGGTCATAGCTTTTCTTCCAAGGAGGGTCTTTTAATTTCATGGCTGCACTCACCATCTGCAGTGATTTTGGAGCCCAAGAAAATAAAATCTCTCACTGTTTGCATTGTTTTCCCATCTTTTTTCCATGAAGTGATAGGACTGGATGCCATGATCATCACTGAGTTTTAAACCAGCATTTTCACTCTCCTCTTTCATCTTCATCAAGAGGCTCTTTAGTTCTTATTCACTTTGTACCATAAGGGTGCTGTCATCTGCATATCTGGAGAAGGCAATGGCAACCCACTCCAATATTCTTGCCTGGAAAATTCCATGGACGGAGGAGCCTGGTAGGCTGCAGTCCATGGGGTCACGAAGAGTCAGATATGACTGAGCAAATTCACTTTCACTTTTCACTTCACGCAATGGAGAAGGAAATGGCAACCCACTCCAGTGTTCTTGCCTGGAGAATCGCAGGGACAGGGAAAACCTGGTGGGCTGCTGTCTATGAGGTTGCACAGAGTCAGACATGACTGAAGCGACTTAGCAGCAGCAGCAGCAGCATCTGCATATCTGAAGTTATTGATATCTCTCCTGGCAATCTTGATTCCAGCTTGTTCTTCATCCAGCCTGGGGTTTTGCATGATGTACTCTGCATATAAGTTAAATAAGCAGGGTGACAATATATAGCCTGGACGTACTTCTTACCCTATTTGGAACCAGTCTGTTGTTCCATGTCTGGTTCTAACTGTTGCCTCTTGATCTGCATACAGATTTCTCAGGAAACAGGTCAGGTGTCTGATATTCCCATTTCTTTAAGAATTTTTCACAGTTTGTTGTGATCCACACAAAGGCTTTGGCATAATCAATAAAGCAAAAGTAGATGTTTATTTAGAATTCTTTTGCTTTCTCTATGATCCAATGGATATTGGCAATTTGATTTTTGGTTCTTCAGCTTTTTCTAAATTCAGCTTGAATCTCTGGAAATTCACAGGTCACATACTGTTGAAGCCTGCCTTGGAGAATTTTGAGCATTACTTTGTCAGCATGTGAATTGCGTGCAATTAATTATGCGATAATTTGAACATACTTTGGCATTGCCTTTCTGTAGGATTGGAATGAAAACTGACCTTTTCCAGTCCTTTGGCCATTGATGAGATTTCCAAATTCGCTGGCATATTGAGCACAGCACTTTTTCAGCATCATCTTTTAGGATGTGAAATAGCTCAATTGGTATTCCATTATTTCCACTAGCTTTGTTCATAGTGATGCTTCCCAAGGCCCACTTGACTGCATTCTAGGATGTCTGGCTCTAGGTGAGTGATCACATTATTGTGGTTATCTGGATCATGAAGATATTTTTTGTATAGATCTTCTGTTCATGCTTGCCACCTCTTAATACCTTCTGCTTCTGTTAGGTACATACCAGTTCTGCCCTTTATTGTGCCCATCTTTGCATGAAATGTCTTCTTGGTATCTCTAACTTTCTTGAAGAGATCTCTAGTCTTTCCTATTCTACTGTTTTCCTCTATTTCTTTGCACTGATCACTGAGGAAGGCTTTCTTATCTCTCCTTGATATTCTTTGGAACTCTGCATTCAAATGAGTATATCTTTCCTTTTTGCCTTTGTCTTTTGCTTCTCTTTTTTTCTCAGCCATTTGTAAGATCTCCTCAGATAACCATTTCACTTTTTTGCATTTCATTTTCTTGGGGATGGTCTTGATCCCTGCCTTCTGTACAATATCACGAACCTCTGTCCATAGTTCTTCAGGCACTCTTGTCTGTCAGATTTAATCCCTTGATCTATTCCTTGAATTTATTGTCACTTGAGTTAGGCCTTACCTGAATGGTTTTCCCTACTTTCTTCAATTTAAGTCTGAGTTTGGCAATAAAGAGTTCATGATCTGAGCCACAGTCAGCTCCTAATCTTGTTTTTGCTGATTGTATAACTTCTCCATCTTTGGCTGCAAAGAATATAATCAATCTGATTTTGTATTGACCATCTGGGTATGTCCATTTGGAGTCTTCTCTTGTGTTTGCTATGACCCGTGTGTTCTCTTGGCAAAACTCTGTTAGCTTTTTCCCTGCCCTGTACTCCAAGGCCAAATTTGCCTGTTACTTCAGGTATCTCTTGACTTCCTCCTTTCGCCTTCTAGTCCCTTATAATGAAATCGACATCTTTTTTAGGTGTTAGTTCTAAAAGATCTTGTAGTTCTTTATAGACCCATTCAACTTCAGCTTCTTCAGCATTACAGGTTGGAGCATAGTCTTGGATTACTGTGATATTGAATGGTTTGCCGTGGAAATGAACAGAGATCATTCTGTCATTTTTGAGACTGCACCCAAGAACTGCATTTCAGACTTTTTTGTTGATCATGAGGGTTACTCCATTTCTTCTAAGGGATTCTTTCCCACAGTAGTAGATATAATGGTCACCTGAGTTAAATTCGCTCATTCCAGTGCATTTCAATTCACTGATTTGTAAAACGTCGATGTTCACTCTTGCCATCTACTGTTTGACCACTTCTAATTTACCTTGATTGATGGACCTGACATTCCAGGTTCCTATGCAATATTGTTCTTTACAGCATCAGGCTTTACTTCTATTACCAGTTCCATCCACAACCGGGCATTGTTTTCATTTTGACTCTGTCTCTTCTTTCTTTCTGGAGTTATTTCCCCACTCTTCTCCAGTAGCATATTGGGCACCTACCAACCTGGGGAGTTCATCTTTCAGTGTCATATCTTTTTGAATTTTCCTACTGTTCATGGGGTTTACAAGGCAAGAATGCTGAAGTGGTTTGCCATTCCCTTCTCCAGGGGACCATGTTTTGTCAGAATCTCCACCAAGACCCATCCATCTTGGGTGGCCATGTTTCCCAAAACAAGTTTTCCAAACATGTTTTCCAAAAACACATAAAAATATACTCATCACTTTCTATAGTGAGAAAAGCTACCCATTGTTACTGTTATTTTTATATTTCATTGAGTAGGGAATTTGAGAAGGTGTTTACATACTTACTAATTAATTAGACCTCTTTTCTGATGAAATTCTTATTTTTCTTTATTTTAAAATACTGTAATATTTTGAAGAATGGATATCAATTATTTATTTGGTTTAAATATTTACATCTAATTTACTCTTTGCCATACAAAGTTATCATTTTATTTAGAAAAATAAATTGTAAGGAAATGGCAACCCACTCCAGTTCTTGCCTGGAAAATCCCATGGACAGAGGAGCCTGGTAGGCTACAGTCCATGGGGTCACATAGAGTCAGACATAACTGAGTGACTTTACTTCTTTCACTTTGACAGCTACAAATTTCCCGTATTGGCTTAAAAAACTCTCTAAATCAGAGATTATTCATATGTCCTAAATTTCTTGAGATTATGTTATTTTATGTTTACTTATATTTACATCTTTTATCTATGTAAGGTTTTTTGCCTTTGGTACACAGAATGAAGTGCACATTTTCTTTCATTCTAAAAAGATTCTTTCTTGAGACAGCATCTGACTTCTAACCTAATCCCCACTGACAGAAAAATTGTCTCCTTTACACCATGGTGTTTGTTTCTTGGCTCCATATTTTGCTCCATTAACCTACTTGACTATTTCCATGTTGATAGTATATGGTTTTAAAATACAGTAACCTTAGAATCTATTTATCTATCTATCTGTCTATCTATCTACCTATCCATAAAGCAAAGACCTCTCTCAATCCTAATGGGAGTTTAAACTGAGTTACTGAGTAAAGGAATTTGAGCAATACCATGTTTTAAGCAGAAAAAGAAAATCTGGATAGGTGATTGCAGATGTGGGACAGGATATTTGAGAGAAAACTCTTATAGGAACAGTCATCAATTCAGAAAATTCATTATCTACCTATCAAAAGAGTTACTCATGAATTAGACAGTCTAAAATATAGAATGATATGTAATAAGGACTACACTAGCAAACATATTGATGGCCAGATCTGAAGGCATCAAAACATTTTTTTAGTATAATATGAAAAACTGATTTAGAAAACATTCAGAAAACTAAGATCAAGGTATCCGGTCCCATCACTTCATGGCAGATAGATGGGGAAACAGTAGCTGACTATTTCTCTGGGCTCCAAAATCGCTGCAGATGGTGATTGTAGCCATGAAATTAAAAGACGCTTACTCCTTGGAAGGAAAGTTATGACCAACCTAGACAACATATTAAAGAGCAGAGACATTACTTTGCCAACAAAGGTCTGTCTAGTCAAGGCTATGATTTTTCTAGTGGTCATGTATGGATGTGAGATTTGGACTATAAAGAAAGCTGAACGCCAAAGAATTGATGCTTTTGAACTGTGGCATTGGAGAAGATTCTTGAGAGTCCCTTGGACTGCAGGAGATCCAACCAGTCCATTCTAAAGGAGATCAGTCCTGGGTGTTCACTGGAAGGACTGATGCTGAAGCTGAAACTCTAATACTTTGGCCACCCATGTGAAGAGCTGACTCATTGGAAAAGATCCTGATGCTGGAAAGATTGAGGGCAGGAGGAGAAGAGGACAACAGAGGATGGGATGGTTGGATGGCATCATCAACTTGATGGACGTAAGTCTGAGTGAACTCTGGGAGTTGGTGATGGACAGGGAGGCTTGGCGTGCTACAGTTCATGGTATTGCAAAGAGTTGGACATGACTGAGCAACTGAGCTGAACTGAACTGAAAAGCTGAAGTTTCTCAACAGGGAATGATACAATCTGAAAGGGCAAAATTTATACTTTAAGAAGGCTGATCAGGAAGCATTGTTGCAGAGTCATTCTAAACTGAGGATGATTTTTTCTACCTGAGGGCTATGTGGCAACATAAGGAGACCTTTTTGTTTTTAGTGGGTAGAAGCTAGTGAAGCTGCAAATATCCTAAATTCATGGGAACGTTCTCCCACAGCATAGAATTTTCTGGCCCCAAATGCCAACAATGATGAACTGAGAAATCCTAGTATGGCGGACAGACTTAACAATGGATTGTTGTTGTTGCTGCTGTTCAGTTGCTAAGTTGTGTCTAACTCTTTGTGATCCCATGGGCTGTAGCCTGTCAGGCTCCTTGTCCATGGGGTTTTCCAGGCAAGAACACTGAGGTGGGTTGCCATTTCCTTCTCCAAAAAGTGCATACAGAAGTCAATTTAAAAGCTATTACAAGTTTAAGAGAGGTGAAATGAGAGCAAAAAACATATAAAAGTGTAAAGTATAAAACAACAATAAGAATAACAGGTTTTTCATAAAATGGTAAAAGAGGGGTCCTTCCCTGCTGGCTCAGTGGTAGAGAATCCACCTGCCAATGTGGGAGATGTGGGTTTGATTCCTGTGTTGGGAAGATCACCTGGAGAAGGAAATGACAACCCACTCCAGTAGTCTTGCCTGGGAAATCCAATGGACAGAGGTCCCTGGAGAGCTACCAACCATGAGGTTGCAATGAGTCAAACATAACTTCACAATTGAGCATGCCCATCAAAGAAAGAGGATATTGGAATAACTCAGGGGGTTATAAAAATTTTAGAAAGATTCATGCAATATATGCTTTTTTTAATGGAGGAGAGTGGATCCCACCACCTAATCAGGTGATGGGATCTTCTCTATTATTCTATGAAACCAGTATCATTGAATTTCCACTGCACACATTGTGTTTACAAGAGCCAACACAGCCTTCACGGTGTTATGTAAGTATTTAGGTGGCAACCATGTGATTATCAGGCTGTTGTTGGAAGAATCCCACCTGGAGAAACAGTATTTTATGCCATTACCTCCATTGTCTTTTATCCCTTCTCATCCTTCCCACCACCCCCCATCCCAATACTGCTATCCTAACAGGAAAAATTCAAGTTGGAAAATTAGATTGACTGTGATAAAATACAAATCCAGCATTATCTTTGAAAACAATATGATAAAAAGGGCATGTATAGCTCTAAATTGTTCAAGGCACCGATTATTATACTAAACTAGTTTAGTCTTATCATCATACAATTCTTAAGATGATGATGTTGAGGTGGAAAACATAGTGACTTGCTCAAGGTTACCAATTTGTAAGTGGAATAATCCATTTTTATAACCCAGGCAGTCAGACTCTGGGGACCATATTATTATTAACCATTTTATTAACCCAGGCGGTCAGGCTCTAGGGACCACATTATTAACCACTCTATATGATACTGATTGTGACTTTGTAAACTTAATTATATTTCTAACTTCAGGCAAAATATTGAGGGAGAAAGGCTAACTGACCAGTTCAAATTTTACATTTCAGCCTTTATTTACTATAGCAAATTAAAATAAAGCAAAGAATAGGCATAAAGAAAGAAAAGAGAATCTTAGAGGCTTTTGTGAAAAATCCAAGAACATTTCTATTCCCAATACATTCTATTTATTTTATCATGTGTCTGTTCTCTTTTCATCTTTTAAAAATGATTCTATCATATTTTAGTCTACATCAATAATAACATGAATAAGAAACTGTATACTAACAGTGCTTTACCATACCATCTAAATATTACCATTTTACATGTAATCTGAATCCTACTGAAAGTAAATAAATTATCTGTGAGCTCTGATTTAATTGTTTTCATTTCAAGTAATGATTTACTAACAAATTGCTCCTTATAGATTATTTTTTATTATTCAAAGTATTCACTCATTTAATTCATCACTTCATTGAGATATCATTGAAACTGATTATTTCTTGAGGAAAATGTACTGAGCCAAGTTATAGGAAAATATACATATATATATGATAATTTTATTATAGCATCAGGGAAATTTCATATAGAAAAATTATATTTTGAATTTTCTCTAGGTTTACTTAAAATCCTTTGTAAGCATTCATTTGACACCCTGTTTGTACTGCTATTGAATTTGGGACAGAGAGAAGGGATGTGGCAAAAAGAGAAATACTTATTCTAGAGTTCTAAGATACCCTGACACAGAACATTCAAATTCAAACTAAACCAGTTAGTAACACAACATGGCAACAAAAGTTTTCCAGTTCATCATCTTTCACATGAATTAAACTTTGGTAAGGTAGGAGGCCAAAATATTCCATCATTGAATACCTGAAATAACTATTCATCTTTTGAAAGCAAATATGAATATAAATATGTTAAGTAGGTAAAATCTTAGCAAAATCTGATACACAGAATTTAGAGGTTCAAAAATTCACACATGTATTCTTAAGTTATTAAAGAAGAGGGGTCACAAAGTAGTAAACTAGAAACCCAGGTAGAGAATTAGCTAGGTTACCAAATTTCTATCAGTGTGTTTAATTACTTTCATGATTATTGAATAAACTTATTACTTATACCATTTATAGTAATGCCAATCAGACCAAAAGTTGCACTGAGTCTCCAAGATAAGGAATATAACACAATATAACATGCCTGAAATCATAAGTGTCAGTAAAACAGGTCACCAATTCGAAATATACTGCATTCACTTGAATATGTTATGATTTTACTTTATCTGTATTTACAAAAACAGAATTAGGGCAGTAAACAGTTGTTCTCCATCGATTTCACAGTGCTGAAGAAGGATACCATCCACAGACTTTGGGTGTGAGCTTTATTACTTTGCCTGAGTGCTCAGTTTTGTCCAACTCTTTGAAACTCCATGGACTATAGCCTGCCATGCTTTTCTGTCCACGGGACTATCCCAGCAAGAATAGTGGAGAAGATTGCCATTTTCTCCTCCAGGGGATCTTCATGACCCAAGGATTGACCCTGTGTTTTCTGTAGCTCCTGTATTGGCAGCCGGATTCTTTACCACTGAGCGAACCGGGAAGCTTTATACTGAATAGAATTGAAATAGCATTAACTCAGTTTTTAAGTATTAATTTTATTTATTTTTTCTTTGAAATATATCCCCTAGAATTATTGGATTCATATATTTACTACAAACCCAAACATTTAAACAACATTTTTGGAGACATCCTCTCTTAGTTGAATGAAACACAGTGACTTTTTGTTACAGATCGTATTAAATGATAATGTCAGGAAGACAAGTAGAGATCATTTCAATGTGAGTGCTCAGTCATGGCTGACTCTTTGCAACCCCATGGACTGTAGCCCACTGGGCTCCTCTGCCCATGTATTTTCCAGGCAAGAATACTGGAGTGGGTTGCCATTTCCTACTTCAGGTGATATTCCTAACCCAAGGATTGAATGTGTGTCTCCTGTGTTTCCTGCACTGGTAGGCAAATTCTTTGCCACTGTGCCACCTGGGAAGCCCACTCAACTCAGTGAGTCCACCCTCAACTCAATGAGCCCATCATACATTGAATTATTCAGTAAGTATATTGTGCATGTCATTTCTAAGGAGATCTGTGGTAAAGAATGCCAGCAATGGTAGGTGTAATGTCAAAACGGGGATAACCAAAATAAATACTTCTTTAAAAATACATATGTACCATATACATATACATATACACACACACACACACACACACACACACACACACACACACACATATATATATATTGCAACATTTCCCCTACAGCATGGTGTGGTGCAAAGTAAACATTAACTCCAAAGTTCACAAGAAGATAGAGACCCTACCAACACTGTCCTTTTGTTAATTCTGTGACCTATCAAATTTGCTGTGTAATATTAGCACTGTATTTTTAAAAGTACTGTGGGTTTCCCTCATAGCTCAGTTGGTAAGGACTACATCTGTGATGCAGGAGACCCTGGTTCAATTCCTGGGTTGGGAAGATCCTCTGGAGAAGGGATAGGCTATCCACTCCAGTATTCTGGCCTGGAGAATTCCATGGACTTCCATGGGGTAGCAAAGAGTCGGACACAACTGAGTGACTTTCAGTTTCAGGAAATAGTGAATCATTTCTATTCCAGTCACATGATAGAAGCTCTTGAATTCTTGGAATATATATTAGTACTCTTGATAGTAATATTTCCAAATAAATCCAAAGCCATGAATTTTAGCAATGATATTTAAAAAATCAGATATACAGTCACATGTATTATTTCAGTTGGGGAAATTTATTTTTCTTATTTGTAGTGGTATGATCTGCTTACAATGCTTACAAACATTTACACCTTTGGCATCAAACATTTTGCATTACAGGAGAGTTTAAACACTTTATTTTTAGCAATAAAATATAAAATAACTGATTTTTTAGCAATAAAATAACTAAATTGTTGCTAATATAAACAGAATGATGGCTGGTCATTTTAAGAGCTTGATTTAGGCATGTTCCCTGGTCAGTTAATCCTTTGAATTCTTTCTTGTTTCATTAGTGGTGACAAAATACAAAGTTCAAATTAAGTACGTTTATAAATTAAAGTTTAACAGTGATTTAGATTATGGATATTTTCCTCACAGTTTTTCAATGTTGGTGCATTATTTTAAAATAAAAGTTAAACAAATCAATAAATTACTTTAAATTTGGCATGTCTATTAACTCCAACTTTTGTACTAAGAATTCATTAACACTTATAGAAAGGCTCTAACTGGACATTATTTCAAGATTTTAAACATGATTTTTTAATTAGAATTAGCATTTCAAGAAAAATATTTCATTGTTGTATCTGTTTACACAAGTAAATATAAGGAATTGTATTTTACACATTTTCTATATATAAATATTGGTAAATATATTTTATATACACATAAATATAAAGGAATAATGGAAGAGATTAGCATAAACAGACATTTAACTCTGCAAGAACTATTACATCATCTCAGACTTCCCTTGTAGCTAAGTAGGTAAAAAATCTACCTTCGATGCAAGAAACCTGAGCTCAATCCCAGGTCTGGAAAATCCTCTGGAGAAGGAAATAGCAACCCACTCCAGTATTCTTGCCTGGAGAATCCCATGGATAGAGGAGTCTGGTGGGCTACAGTCCATGGGGTTGCAAGAGTCAGACATGCCTCAGTGACTAAACCACCAGCATTACATCATCTCACAGCTCCTTATAAAATCTTGAAACCTGATATTGTTATTACAAGGAGGGAATACAAGCTTGGAAAAATTAAATTTCTTGGGTGGCAAAGCTGGAATGAAATCACAGGTCTGCTAAAGCATAGTATAATCCTCTCCATTCCAAAGATCATAGCCATGTATTTCATAACCATTATATGAGTAAAATTCATGATAATTATAATGCAGATTTTTCAAGTATTTTAAGAACATAACTGTAGCACAGAAATTCTTTACAGTATGTACATACTTTCATTGCAAAGGGAAAAGGAAATCTCTACTGCACCTTAAGGGAATTTAGAGGAAAAATTATCACAGGTTTTCATCAGAGGAGACCTCTGAGGGAAAATTCCCTGGAGCATCTGAGGTCAATAAAGATGGCTTGGTTATGTGGTTGTATTTCACTTTCATATTTTCCTGTTGGCCAAGAACTCTCAAAGGGTTCTCCTCCTTTCCTCATATCCCCATAGCCAAGGATGGAGCAAACTATCTTGGTGTCTAATAAGGAGTCTCGTGAAAGGAAATCCTTGTCTGAGACTTAATCCTACAGAGAGTTGGAAGGCGCAAGTGACATCGGGAGGCAAATTCAACATGAAACAGTCACTGATGCTGTGTACTGTCACTCAACACCTGGCTGAAGTAACATAAGCAATTGATGTCATTTTCTAAGTGCTTTTACTTAATATGCACGCAAAGAGTCAGACATGACTTAGTGACTGAACAACAAACGTGGGTTAAATTAATTGTATGGGTTTTAGCAAAGCAGCTCTGCACTGATTACCTTCCAATTAGCAGATCATCTCCTTTCTATGGCATTCTCAAGTTGTTTAACTCTGCTAATTAGAGGTTTTCGCATCTTACTAATGTTAAAAACGACTAAAATTAAAATGAAATGAAGAATCATAATCTTTTTGCTAGGCTCAAACTTCTGCTCTTAATAAGAAAAGTAGCTATCTGAGACATAAAATGGAGAAGGCAATGGCATAGTGGGTAAGATAAAAGAAGCAGAGAGTAAAGAACATTTTCCAGCCTGAGCATAGCCTTTGGGTGGTTATTATTAATATTAGATTATAAAATTTACTAAATATGCAATTTCTGTTTATGGCTGCCATATAAAAACAAGGAATTAGATTTTCTTCCTAGATAATTTGCACATATGTCAATTTGCATAGCAGATGGTGGACTATAGAAAGAATCTGCTTTTTATGCAGGTTAAATCAATCAGTTTAAACAAGAGACTGACTCATAAAGTAGCTGTATATAAAAAGGTGGATATGAAATAAGATGTTTATGTGTTTTCCACATAACATAGTCCTCTAAATTTATGAATAGGCTCTGTATGTATGTGTGTCTTAATTTAACAAATCTGTTTATAGCATTTTCTATTGCTAGGTACAATTTTAACCTCTTTACAAACATGTAAGTCATGAAGAATTTTATTGAAATATAATGTTCAAAAACAAGTATAACTAAAATATAAAAAAATTTAGACCATAGAAAAAGAAATGTGTAAGCTGCCAAGAAGCTTACTTAATAATTGTTTATTTATGTGGAAGTTAAAACAGAGCTTTTCCATTAACACACAAGTCAGGCTTTCACTTTTTACTCTGAAGCCCCACCTTAGTTATAGTAAAATTTGCTCTTAACATTTAACATATCTGTGTAATTTGGATGGTATGGTAAATAAACTTCTCTGCTTTTTCTTTTTATATCTGGGTTTGCTACTGGGCCAGGGATCCGACCACCACTTATAAGAAGGGACAATGAAATAAATAAAAATTTCAACCCGTTAAACATATTTATCTACAGTAGACTGACTTTTATCCACAGATTCATAGAAAGTTACAGTTGTATGAGACTTGGGCAAAAATTTAGTCTATCCCCTTATAAGCAAACTGAGTTTCAGAATCTCCATGGTGATAAGGTAAAAATGTAAAAACATATAAGTAAATAAATAGTTACATAAATGAGAGTACTGAGGCTATCCAATTTCATTTTAATCTAACATGCAAGGAACAACACAGCTAAGGTCTCAACTCATCTGTCTAAGAGTTGAAAACCAAAATGAAGCTCTCACGTCTCTAATGCTTGCAAGTATCACTTCCACTATAGTTGCATAAATATAATAATAATCATAACATCACCACCATCAACAACAAAACCACCGAGTTCAGCTTACAGAGATCTCTTACAGTTAGAATTTAATTTATCTTTGTGATTATCACAACAGTTTTATGGTAGCTAGAGCAGCTTTCATTATATTCATTTCACTGTTGAGATGAAGTTCAAAGTTTTGTTAACTTGCCCCGTGGTCTCATAGTAAGAAGCAGTACTTCTCCATTTACTCATTGCAAATACACTGTGTTTTAAGCTATAGTTTAATAACTGCTATTCTGTACTCGGTTCATATTTGGGTATTTAAGAGGAAAAAAAATCAATCATGATCTGGTTAAACTATTTCCATTCTGAAAGTGAAAGTACAAGTCAAGTTATTATTACAATATATCTAGGTAAAATGATAAGGCCATCCACTATAATCTGTACTGCTCAGCATTGCCTTCAGGTTATCTGTTTCATGGAAATATACTCTTATTAGATCAACATCTAATTAAGTTATACAGAAAACCATTTCCCTATGCTCAGGCTATTTCAATCACAAGTCTGAAAGATAAATGACATCAGTTAAAATTATTGTGTTACTTTAGAAAAATATTTTTAAAATTCATCTTATTTATAGCAAAGTAGTAATTACATAAATCAGCAACAGTACATCTTATTTAATTCTAAACAGAAGACCTTAAATTGCAGACAACAAATAAAGCCTTCAATTACAATCAATGCTAGAAATTGGTGTATTGATTATGCAATCGAATAAAATAAGCCTAGGAAATCCTCTGCTGTGTAAGGCTGTGCAAAAGGCAGAAGGTATTGAGCACTTAGAGTTATTTTTAGAAGTCCAACCCAGAGTTTAAAGCTCTTTTTTAAAAAAGTTTTTTATTTTATATTGCAATATAGCCAATTGACAATATTGTGATAGTTTCAGATGGACAGCAAAGGGACTCACCTATCCATATAAATGTATCCATTCTCCCCCAAGATCCCCTCCATCCAGGCTGCCACAGAACATTGAACAGAGTTCCGTGTGCTATATAGTAGGTCCATTTTTAAATATAGCAGTGTGTACATGTTAATCCCAAATTTCTAACTATCCCTTACCCCCATCCTTCCTGGCTGGTCACTATAAGTTCCTTCTATAATTCTGTGAGTCTGTTTCTGTTTTGTAAATAAGTTCATTGTATCATTTCTTTGTAGATTTCACATAAAAGGGATATCATACTGCAATATTTCTCTTCCTCTGCTCGACTTACTTTACTCAGTATGACAATCTTCACTTAGTATGACAATCTCTAGGTCCACAACTTAAAGCTCTTATCCCATGACATGTATTTTTGTAGTGTTTTCATAGCATGTATGGCTTGTGCATCAGTTACTGATATGAAAGAATACTCTTGCTTTGCCTTCTAAATCTACACAAGCCTTATACAAATGTAAGTATTATAACATGTGGACTCCTTGATCTTACCAACAACTTCACATAAAATTCAAATATCAAATAGTACTTAAGGCAAAACATATTTCTTGATCAATAGAATCAAACCAAATACACTTTTTACTAGTACTAGAATGGTTAAATTCTAGAGTCTCAGTTCTGTATAATAAATCAATTCTCCAATCACATTACATTTCATTGTGAGTATGTGTGCATGTGTGTGTGTGTGTGTGTCTATGTATATTAGAAAAAGAAAGGAAGGGCATGAGAGGGGGAGAGAGACAAGAGTTTCTTCTTTTCAAGGCTCAGACTATCTTCTTTCAGCCATATTACTTGGAAATCTGTAAGCAAACAAACTATAAAACAGGAAAAAAAAAGGAGATAATTTGAAACAGCTTGTTTTACCTTCTCCTTTTCTTTTTTTTCTTCCAGTTTTTGGTTCTACCAACTTAAAAAAAGACTAGGAAAATGGTGATTCAGACATAATTCCCATCTCTGACAAGCTCCTCTCAATTCTCTAAATCAGAACAAAAATACATGCACGATCATCTCATATTCAACATGGCATTACTATCCATGAAAATGTTGATGTGAAATAAGTTCTTGTTGAACTTCAGGAGATTCCTTTGAAAATATGCTAATGAGCATATTCTAGCTATTTTCTTATGGCATGGAGAAGGAAACCAAGGTTATCTTAGTTTTAGGAAAGAAGCAGTTTTTACTCTAGTTCTGCACACACAAAAATATCATAATAAAAAGGAAAATGCTACAAGAAATGAAGTGTCCCTAAATTTTTTGGTAGAATTCTTCAGTTCAGTTCAGTTCAGTCACTCAGTCATGTCTGACTCTTTGCAACCCCATGAATTGTAGCATGCCTCCTTGTCCATCACCAACTCCCAGAGTTCACCCAAGCTCGTCCATCGAGTTGGTGATGCCATCCAGCCATCTCATCCTCTGTCGTCCCCTTCTGCTCCTGCCCCTAATCCCTCCCAGCATGAGAGTCTTTTCCAATGAATCAATTCTTCGTATGAGGTGGCCAAAGTACTGGAGTTTCAGCTTCAACATCAGTCCTTGCAATGAACATCCAGGACTGATCTCCTTCAGAATGGACTGGTTGGATTTCCTTGTAGTCCAAGGGACTCTCAAGAGTCTTCTCCAACACCATAGTTCAAAAGCATCAATTCTTTGGTGCTCAGCTTTCTTCACAGTCCAACTCTCACATCCATATGTGATTACTGGAAAAACCATAGCCTTGACTAGATAGACATTTGTTGGCAAAGTAATGTCTCTGCTTTTCAATATGCTATCTAGGTGGGTCATAACTTTCCTTCCAAGGAGTAAGTGTCTTTTAATTTCATGGCTGCAAGCACCAACTGCAGTTATTTTGAAGCCCCCTAATATAAAGTCTGACGCTGTTTTCACTTTTTCCACATCTACTTCCCATGAAGTGATGGGACCAGATGCCATGATCTTTGTTTTCTGAATGTTGAGCTTTAAGCCAACTCTTTCACTCTCCTCTTTCACTTTCCTCAAGAGGCTTTTTAGTTCCTCTTCACTTTCTGCCATAAGGGTGGTGTCATCTGCATATCTGAAGTTATTGTATTTCTCCTGGCAATCTTGATTCCAGCTTGAGCTTCTTCCAGCCCGCGTTTCTCATGATGTACTCTGCATATAAGTTAAATAAGCAAGGTGACAATAAATAGCCTTGACGTACTCCTTTTGCTATTTGGAACCAGTCTATTGTTCCATGTCCAGTTTTAACTGTTGTTTCCTGAACTGTATATAGGTTTCTCAAGAGGCAGCTCAGGTGGTCTGGTATTTCCATCTCTTTCTTACCTATTTCTAATTCTAAAATCACCTAACACCAATGCAACCCACAATTTTAACCACTTTGGACATGGGACATGATAATCAGTGCTTCCTAAGAAACACTGCTTAGTACAATTCCTGAAGAAGACTGATCTATATCATCTTAATCAAATTTGCCAAATTTGTTACAAACTGGCTGACTTGCAGGAACAAAACCAAACATTTCATGTATATATATCTTCTTAAACTTCCTCTGATATGGAAGGAAACAACACCATGGCTTACTAGCACAGCTAGAGAAGGCCTTAACAATTAACAGCAGGTATTTCTCAGTCAACGGACTGTTCAAGAAAAAAAGAAGTCAACATGCAAAGCTTAATGATTTCTCTTGTGCATCACTTCCATGACTCATGCCAAATTTTTCCAAGCTAGTTCTAAAAGGGTTAATCTGCTCTGATGAGTAAACTGTCTTTTACCTTCAACCAGTTGGGCACTAGTGACATGGGTTAACAAAACCATCTGTGTGAGTTTGGCTGTGGGTATAGGTGTCTGTGGACCCAAGGCTTGCCTAGAAAGGGTATAACATAGTGTGCAACCTGTGTGCTGTCCCAGGGAGTACTGTGACACTAGGTTCTCCAGACAGTGGAGAAGCAGCAGCAAACCTCAGTGGTACCAGCTTCCATCAGATTGCAGATGAGGTTTGGAAGGAGAGTTCCAAATTCTCCAACCAGAAAATCAAGACAAGAAATGGCCTACTCAAAAGTCTCTCCCACATCTTCTTCTAAGATGCTAGAAATTACCTTGAGTTTCTCTTTTTAGGTAAGAAAGTAAAATCAGTGACATTTTCTGGATGGTCATGATTTAAATGCCTGTACACTACCCTACCTGTGTATCAGGGCTTCCCTGGTGGCTCAGCTGGTAAAGAATTTGCCTCCAATGTGGAAGACCTGGGTTTGATCCCTGAGTTGGGAAGATCCCTTGGAGAAGTGAAAGGCTACTCACTCCAGTATTCTGACCTGGAGAATTCCATGGACTGTACAGCCCATGGGGTCACAAAGAGCTGGACACGACTGAGTGACTTTCACACTACCTAAAGTCAGTATATCCTCCTCCTGTGGCTTGCAGTTCCCTTGGCTGGCCCCCAATAAGGTTCAGGTTTGACTCTCAAATACTGGAACTGGATGAGTTTTAGATAGCCCCAAGCAGAGAAGGCAGGAGGAACATCTCAAGATGAGTTCTTTAGAGAAAGATAAAACTTGAATGCCATAAAATTGAAAGCAAATGTCAGAAGTAGACTCTCTCAATTGAGAAGATATAGGACTGGAGTCAGGTATGAATGATGAGGTGCAGACAGATTGCTGTTGCTTTGGAATGGTCCATGGCTTGCCTTCGGCTATTACTGGAAATGTCTTATTGTTTAGAAAGTAATGGTTCAAAGGATTTTTTGTATCCTTTATTTTTTTTAGAGTGAGGTGGCATGCTGCGTTACTGAAGAATCACTCTTGAAGGTTGGAAAAGGATAAAAAATAAAAAATATATGTCTCCTTATAAGGAATGGGTCTTTGCAACACCATGGACTGTAGCCTGCCAGGTTCCTCCATCCATGGGATTTTCCAGGCAAGAATACTGGAGTAGTTTGTCATTTCCTTCTCCTGGGGATCTTCCCAACCCAGGGATCAAACCTGGGTCTCCTGAATTGCATGCAGACTCCTTATCATCTCCATATAAGGAATAGAAAGGTTTATAGAAACTTGGGGTAGAAAATGAATAGCATTCAAAAAAGTAAATCCCAGAGCATCATTTATGATACAGGTAAAATCTGAGCAATGGGGTAGGAGAGTAGCAATAGCAATCATAGAGGAAAAAGTATTAATTTTAATTATGTTTATAAACTCATCTGACATTAACACAGTAGAGACATAATGTACCTTTATGAGAAGACATAAAATGTATTGACATTCTTTGTAAAACAACAGGTGGCATGGAATTATAAATGATAGTATTACTGTTGTTGTTATTATTAGTCAGCACTACACATTGATAATGACATGGTTCCCTGAGGATCTCTATTATATATGCATTTGAAGATATTCAAAGTTGATTCTAGTTATGCATTTTTCTCCATATTTTGTTAGCCATATTATGCAGGAGTAAATTGCACAAGTAAAATGGATCAATATTTTAACAAAGTATAAATACAGAAGTTTCAGAGGTAGAAAAAAAGGAGAAGAATAATTAGTATTTAGAATGGTAATACAATCACAGGAATAAGAAGGGACAGGAAAATTTGGTTAAATTACTGATCTTGATAACATTATTGATACAGGAAAAATTTTATCTCAGAATGAACTAAGACATTTCTAAAGACAAATTCCATAGTGAACTAAGGGATTTTCAAAGGCAATGGTCTACCCCTAAATTAAAAAAAATGATAAATATATATTCATGAACACAAAACACAAGGGATTAAAGCTAAACTAGAAACAGAATTCACATATCTAAAAGCCAATAGGTTGTCTCAAAGTTTAAGAAAAACAACTGAGCCTTATCATGTACTCCAGATGTTAATAAAGTGGACCATTGGAAAGGAAAGAAGTTCCAGAAAACAAATGTTCACGAGCAATGGATCTTTGTTATTCTAACAACATATAAATAACAAAATATAAATCACAGGGACACTGATGCCATTTACTAGACTAAGCAGGAGTTTCACTTCACACATTTTTATTCATGAGTAAAATATGACATGTTTCACTTCAATTAAGAACTTATTTATTTGTTAACCTATTTCTCTCTTCCATGATGCCTTTTCCCATAAAATAAGCAACAAATCCCAAACAAATCTAGTTTACTCTCATATTTAGGTGAACAGAGTTGAATACAATGTATCAAAATAAGAGACCACTCCCCTTTCCTCTAGCCCTAACAATTTACATGGATGCCCTCTACTTGGCTTTAAACAAATGTCCCAAATTCTGTGTGTCCAAACAGAACTCATCTAAACCGAGCCTACAAGCATGGAAACCCACTGTTCCCAAATCCCCCCCACTCAGTTTACTGACTCCATATTGTAGCTCTCTTCTGTCCACTGGGTGGACCCAAAGCATCCATGCAGAAGGGCAGCTAAGAGACTTCCCTGGCGCTCTAGTGGTTAAGACTCTGCCTTCCAACCCAGGGGACCTGTGTTTGATCCCTGGTCTGGGAAATGGGGATTCTACATGCTGTGGGGCAGCTGGACCTGCGTGCCATAGCTATCACCACAACTAAGATCTGATGATGCTAAATAAATATTAAAAAGAGAGAGAGCAGCTAAGCAGTACCTGTTCCCACTTTATCATCTGCTTTACCATAGTTCTCAGGCCAGCAGGCTTGAAAGTACATATTTATAACAGAAAACGTGAAAGTGAAAGTGTTAGTCGCTCAGTCATGCCCAACTCTTTGCAACTCCATGGACTATATGTAGCCTGCCAGGCTCCTCTGTCCATGGAATTCTCCAGGCAAGAATACTGGAGTGGGTTGCCATTCCCTTCTCTAGGGGGATTTCCTGACCTAGGGACTGAACCTGGGTCTCTTGAATTGCAGGCAGATTCTTTACTATCTGAGCCACCAGGGAGGTCCATTTATTACAGACCAACCAACCAAACGGAGAAGGCACTGGCACCCTACTCCAGTGCTCTTGCCTGGAAAATCCCATGGACGGAGGGGCCTGGTGGGCTGCAGTCCATGGGGTCGCTAGGAGTCAGACACGACTGAGCGACTTCACTTTCCCTTTTCACTTTCATGCATTGGAGAAGGAAATGGCAACCCACTCCAGTGTTCTTGCCTGGAGAATCCCAGGGACGGCGGAACCTGGTGGGCTGCCGTCTATGGGGTCACACAGAGTCGGACACGACTGAAGCGACTTAGCAGCAGCAGCAAACAACCAAACACACATACACACCAATTTTTAAAAATCCTTTTTTTCTTATCATCACATTTTTATAACATGGAAAACAGCTTGACATCGCTAATAGTCATGCTATTAACTATCATCATTAATAGTCAGGCTTTTGTGTACTTCTTCTAGGATCATGACCCTGGCCAGTTATTTCCCTTCCTAAGTTTTTAAAAATCAAATTATACTTCTGTGATGGATATTATCTCATAATTAGATGTTATCATCTTTTAAGTGGTGGTTGATATTAAACTGACCCTTCTGTTCTTTCATTATCCTTAGACTTCGATTCTGCTGCTTTATTCCTAAAGCTGGCTAGGGTCTCTTTTATTGTCTATTTTACTTCTCTCTTGAACAGAACATAAAGCTCCTTTCTTTTTATTCTAGCTTTATTGAGATAATCAGGGCTTCCCTGGTGGCTCAACAGTAAAGACTCCACCTGCCAATGGAGGGGACATGGGTTTGACCCCTGGTTTGGGAAGATTCTCTAAAGAAGGAAATGGCAACCCACTCCAGTATTGTTGCCTGGGAAATCTCATGGACAGAGGAGACTGGTGGCTACAGTCCATGGGTTTGCAAAAGAGTCAGACACAACTTAGGGACTAAACAATAACAAATTTGATAATTGATAAATAACATTGCATTCATTTAAGATGTACAATATAATGATATATGTATCTATTGTGATAATCACAATAAGTTAGTTAACATCCACCACCCCACACAGTTGCAAAAATATAGAATGCTTCAGGAATTTGCAGGTCACCCTTGTGTAGGGGTCATGCTAGTATCTGTACCCTTCTAATTTTATGTATGTGCTAAAGAAGTGAACACTAAAGCTCATTTTCTTCACCTTGATGAAAAAATGCTTCATTTTACTTGCATTTTTATTGTCTGGATTGTTACAAATTAAGACACAAATGTGGAGAGGGAAATCGCAACCCACTCCAGTATTTTTGCCTGGGAATCCATGGACAGAGGAACCTAGCAGGCCATAGTCCATGAAGTCGCAAAGAGCTGGACACGACTAAGCAACTAATACACACACACACACACACACGACACAAATGACTACTTACTATCTCTACTTTAACTCCCTTCTAGTCCATTCTCCAGCAGCACATTCAATCTATGTACACACATGCTTAAAGCTTTCTCAGAGCCTCAAAGTTAAGTCAAATGTACCAAGGGATCACACCAAGCTGACCTCACTCCTATCTCTATTTTCAGTCCCACTCCTTAACTTTGTTACCCCCTACACCAAAACCCAGACAGCTCTTGCCACCCTAAACTACTTGCAATTCCCCCAACAAGCCAGTTCACTCTCCATGCCTTTACATAGGTGGTTTTCTTTGACTCAGTATATGCTCTGGCTTCCTTCCCCTTTGGCTGGCCATTTCTCTAGTCTTTCAAGATGCAGTTCATTTTCAAACATTTTCAAAGATCTACCTTTATCTCTGCAAATCAGCCCTCCCAGTAGGTCCAGCTCTCATCTGTATAACCCATCACTTATCATGTGACCGCACTGTACCACCTGTTTCTCTGGTAGCCTTCACCAGTGTAACCAAAACTCCCTAAAAGCAGGGATCATATCCTAACCATCTTTGTATCACAAACATCTAGCAGTGATTGATATTAATGGAATCTAGGAAAACTACCTAACTGACTTCAAAACAGTATTGGAGTAGTATTCTACTCTATAACATTATCATGCATGTGTGTGCCAAGTCCCTTCAGTCATATTGGACTCTGCGACCATATGGACTGTAGCCTCCCAAGCTCCTCTGTCCACAGGATTTTCCAGGCAAGAATACTGGAGTGGGTTGCTATGCTCTTCTTCAGGGGATCTTCCTGACCCAGGGATCGAACCCACATCTCTTAAGTCTCCTGCACTGGCAGATGGGTTCTTTACTACTAATGCCCCCTGAGACGCCCTAATGGCATCATAGCTACCTTGAATTGTGCTGGAAGTTGAAAAGCCAGATGCTTCACCTGAACCATAAGAAAACCAAAATCTCTCTTTAAGATTTAGAGTATTTCCACTGTGATTGAAATGTGAACTTTAAACTTAATGAAATCAAACAGATGCTCTTAGCAGTTTGATCAACTATTCTTCCAACAGATATCTGTATAGCAGATGGCATAAACAATTCAGCATATATTTAAATACTGATATAAAGTTAAAATAACATAAAATCTTTCAAATTTATTTAAAAAATATTCCTTCATGAGTGCCTTATCAGGGGACTGGCATCCCTGACTAATTTTCAGACACGCACTCACATATCTCCTCTTCACTTTCTTTCTTCTTCCAAGAAGAAGGCAAATGCCCCTTTGCAATGTTGCTATTGTTCAGTCACTCAGTTGTGTCTCGCAGTTTGCGATCCCATGGACTGCAGCATGCCAGATCTCCCTGTCCTTCACCATCTCCCGGAGCTTGCTCAAATTGATGTCCATTGAGTCAGTGATGCCATCCAACCACCTCTTCCTCTGTTGCCCCCTTCTCCTCCTGCCTTCAACCTTTCCCAGCATCAGGGTCTTTTCTAATGTAATGCAATGTTACATTTATGCTTTTCTGGACTCAACCTGAAGTACCACTCTAAGAATGAAAGTATCATCCTTTATATATCTTTTTCAGGAAATAAAGTTGGCACACATACTCAGTATATATAAACTGACAAGAAACTTCACAGAGACTACTTTTGGTTTCCTCTGATGAGGGTGACACATCTAACACTGACAAAGGAGGTAAAAATTGTTGTCCATTATTCAAATGTGGAAATGTCCCCTGTGTAGTGGAGACAGTCCCTATAGGTCTTATGAGACAAGCATGAGAGGCATAAATACGAACATGCAGTATTATTTATATGGTGTTATCATTTAGCTTCCAATCATCCCTATGCATATAAAAAGCTAAATGCAAAAAAAAAAAACCCACTATTTTTACTTTCTCAGTTCAGTTCAGTCACTTATTCATGTCCAACTTTTTGTGACCCCATGGACTGCAGCACACCGGCTTCCCTGTCCATCACCAACTCACAGAGCCTACTCAAACTCATGTCCATCGCATTGGTGATGCCATCCAACCATCTTGTCCTCTGTCGTCTCCTTCTCCTTCTGCCTTCAATCTTTCCCAGAATCAGGGTCTTTTCAAATGAGTCAGTTCTTCGCATCAGATGGCCAAAGTATTGGAGTTGCAGCTTCAGTATCAGCATCATTCACTGAAGTCCTTGCAATGAATATTCAGGACTGATTTCCTTTAGGATGGACTAGTTGGATCTCCTTACAGTCCAAGGAACTCTCAAGAGTCTTCTCTAACATCACAATTCAAAAGCATCAATTCTTCAGTACTCAGCTTTCTTTATAGTCCAACTCTCACATGACTGCTGGAAAAACCATAGCTTTGACTGGATGGACCTTTGTTGGTAAAGTAATATCTTTGCTTTTTAATATGCTGTCTAGGTTGGTCATAACTTTTCTTCCAAGGAGCAAGTGTCTTTTAATTTCATGGCTGCAGTCACTATCTGCAGTGATTTTGGAGCCCAAGAAAATAAAGTCTCTCGCTGTTTCCATTGTTTCTCCATCTACTTGCCATGAAGTGATAGGACTGGATGCCATGATCTTAGTTTTCTGAATGTTGAGTTTTAAGCCAACTTTTTCACTCTCCTCTAGAACATAGTTAATCAGATCTGATTGTTCTCAATATGCTCCAATTGTCTCTTGAAGGTAGATAAAATGGCAGAGGCTTTTTTCCATATAAGAATAAACCATGAGTCTTTGGTGAACAAGGGCACTGAATTTTATCCTGTCCTTTATTACCTCCCATTAGTGGGTTAGTCACTAAGTGTGTCTGACTCTGGAGACCCTATGGACTGTGGCCCACTAGGCTCCTCTGTCCATGGGATTCTCCAGGCAAAAATACTGGAGTAGGTTGCCATTTTTCTTCTCCAGGGTATCTTCCTGACCCAGAGATCGAACCCTGGTCTCTTGCATTACATGCAGATATTGTCCGAGCCACCAAGGAAGTCCCACTTTCCCCATTACTCCCCCAACATATTTTAGGACAAAAGCAATTCAAACAGTCTATATTGCCTAATCTTAGAATTCCCACAGGCTTGCCAGAATCATTCCCCATGTAAGGACCAAGTAGCAGAGAATACACTTGATTACACTAAAGTTTTAAGGTGCTTTCAGTATCCCTGAATTAGCTTGACATTCTGTACGACTCAAGATTCAAATGCAGTTTTCTCTCAGTGCAGTGTCAGGCACACGGTCATTAAGTATCAGGATACTGACTATGTTTAGTGGGTGGTCAGAGGTATTATGTAGCTACTTATAATTTAGTATTAAGAAAATTGCTGTTAATAATTTACTTTTATGCCTAGTATGTTAAGGCAATATTTCTGTAATATATTGTTCTCCAAAAAAGATAAAGCAATTACTAGGGGAACCATTTCTATCAGCTTTTGGCACTATTAGATCAAGGTCAGAGTTAGGGGCAGAATCTATAGTTTGAGTTTACCAAGTCATGTAGTATTTGACCTTTAAATTGCTGTTTTGTCATGCCATAGCTATTTGATCCTGTTATATCCAGTTTCATTGCTGAAATAAATACAAGGTCATTGCCTCCAGCAGGTGACTGGAAAACATACAGTATAATCTTCTTGATCTTGACACCCAAAACACAACTAAGAGTTTTTCTCAAGGCCTTTTGAATGCACTGAGAAATATAAATAAATAAAACAATATGTTACTCATAGTCAGCTATGATCAATTTAATTTGGCCAAGCATACAAAAGCAGCTTCCTTAAATAAGAGCTACCCAGGGTCTCATTAGATGCAGATGAAAAAAAAAAAAAAAAATCAAGGTCATGCTAAAGGTGTATGACTTCATGGTGGAAAATTTCAATCCTCCAAGCACCTCCGGGTAAGAAAACGAAAAGCAAGAGGAACAACAACTGTCAGGCAGATTTCAAAATCTCGTTCAGACCATTGGACAAATACTAAGTTAGGAAAAAAAGTTGAAATTCTAAATATACTGAGGTATACATTTTTCAAAGTAAGGTTGACAAGGCTGAAGGCGGGTGTCGAATGTCTCTTACAATGAGCGGAACTTAGCAATCTCCACACAAATATGAAAGTGGAAAAGTGAGCACCTCAGAATTCTAAAGTGACCTTTTCATGTGAATTACATCTTAGAAAAAAAAACAACAACAATGATTTGTGAATTGTTCTTATGAGTAGATAAAAATGCATTTTTCTATTTATCTTTTAATCCTGGTCTGGCATATTTTGAATGATAGAAGAAAAGTGACTATAATGTTGAAATGCAAGCAAAGATGAGAAAATATTAATTAAACAGTATTTACTGAATAATAAATGTAAATATTAAACATATCTGCCCCATTATACATGCTTCTATATACTTTAATACATACTTAACTATATATCATACATATTATACCTGAATATATAAAATGAGGATAGTTACCTATCAGAGCTCATCTGAGCTAAGAATTAATGCTGATAGCATTAATGGACTTGTGATCTATTTAATATTGCAGCTTTTAAAACCAAGAAGGCTGATCTTTTCTAAATGATGTTATGGTAGGAAAAAGGTTATGAGTGTAGGCAGGCAAGTCCATAGGAAAATAGTAGTAAGTTTCCAGTTAGATTCTGATGCTGATAAATCAATATAACTGTCAACAGCTGGGTCCTAAGATAAACGCAGATGTGCAAAGAGAAAGCAAACAATCCTGGAAATGGAGGCAAACAGGGTGCTTAAGGACATCAGCCATCTGGGAATTGCTTCTTTGAGGAGAAGCTGTAAATCAAGTCAGTCTGCCTTCTCTGTAAAAGTGTTTTATTTTAATTTGGAGATTTATCTAATTCTATAAGTCATTGGCATAACCCAACCCAGAAGTATTACCAAAGCATAAATTGCACATCCACACTGGAGATACTTGTCTTCATCACAAAATATTAGGAGATCAATAGCAGTGTCCTTGGGCTCCTGAGGCAAGTGTCCCTTTGTGTCACGAACCCCAGTGATGCACAATATATTTTTGCCTGGTATCCCTTGGACACTTTAAGGAATTTAAAAGAAATATCATATTGTGGTAGTCTAGGTTTGCTTTAAGGTAGCAAATATCTTGTGCCTTGTTTGGGGGAGCTTAGAGTGTGGTTCCCTATGACACTATACAGGCTTCCTTTGATAGACAAACTTAAAGACTGTGAACTATTATTTCATATCCTGTAAGAACTATGGCATAGTTACCAGGATGGAAAACTCTCATGGAAACACTGGGACAGTTTACCAAGTGGCTATTTATCCAGTACCTACAAATAGTTATTGGGAGGTACCTTGATTGCAAGAAATCCTCACCCCTTGGGAAAGGTTGATACCCTCATATCATGGGGAATGAGCTAGGGAGAAGGTAATAGTTGGATGTCATCCAGAAACTCAAAGGAGTGCTGGTAACCAGGCTGCTGAAAAAATCAAGAGCCAGACGTTCCCTAAGATATTTGAGTAGATAAGCAAGTGTTTCTATTAGAAACCTTAGAATAAGCTTTCCTGCTCGAAATCTGTCTACCCTTCCATATCTGTCCTTCAGCTCTCTCTGCCATGCCCTTTGCCCAGAAAGCTGACCCATTTGGATAACACAGTAACGTGTTCTGACTTTCAGTTGGATTAAGTTAATGAGAAACCTTGACAGATGATCAGAGGGAAGAAGAATGTGGTCAGTATTTTAGACTTCCACTTTAAAGAGAGTGAGTGGGTTGTGTTTTTTGTTAAAGGTAACTTCTCCTGTCAAAGCAGCCCTACCTACAAGACTTTGTCTTCTGGGTTTCAGTGTTGGTAGCAGTTCTCTGATTACCATCCTGAGCACTCTGCTATCTCTTGTGACCTCTAAATTCCATTTACAACTTAAATAGTCTCCTTTTGAAAACTTCCCTCAGTTTTGTAACTTGAGAACACCAAGTGTACTCTGTGTGGACCCTGGCTATGTGGTGTTTCAGGTAGAAAGGGAAGAAATATTAATACACCAGGAAAGAGAAATAAACTTGCCCAAGAGTCAAGACTTGTTGGCTTAAGAGACAGTCACTAGTGATTCTGTGAACTGAAGTCATTTCCTTTCTCTGGGCACCTTTCATTTTAAAAACTAAATGTTTACTCCTGGGATGAAAATTTTATTTTTTCCTCTAAACTTCTTTTTCTTATTCTAGACACAGAAACAATTTGTTTGATTATAAGACCACGAATGCCTATTTTATACTCTTTCTGCATCCTGGGGCACATTGCTGATCACTTTATCAATATCCATTACCCTTTCCTTACAGAACCCCATATGATTGGGGTGACAATATGCCTAGCTTTATAAAAGATGTTATTCATACTTCTTGGGGAAGGATGGGACAGCCAAGTGATTGAATACTGGTCAATGAGGTGAAAGTCCAAGTTACTGGGCAGAGTTTCTGGAAATCTAAGAGGCCATCTCATTAGAGTTGCCTTTTTCTTCCCTTTGCCCGTTCTCCTCTTCTTGCCTGAAATGTGGATTGATGACTGGGGTAGGGAAGTCTTCCCTAGAGTGACAACACAGGCTTACTCTGTGGCAGATGGAGGCTGGGAGCTGATAGCACCACGGAAGTGGCAATACAGCCATGGATATTACCTTTCTACCTACATGGTGCATGCTAAATTGCCTCAGTCATGTCCGACTCTTTTTGACTTCATGGACTAGAGCCTGCCAAGCTCCTCTGACCATGGGATTCTCCAGGCAAGAATACTGGAGTGGGTAGCCATTCCCTTCTCCAGGGAATCCTCCCAACCCAAGGATCAAAATTGGGTCTCTTGCATTGCAGGCAGATTATTTACCCTTGAGCGATGGTAGAGCTTACTTAATTTAGTCTCATGTTTCTGTAACGTAAAGTCTTCTATATTTCTCTAACTCAGAAAATAATCAAGTTACCTACAAACCATGTAGTCCTGGATAACTCAGGTCAGAGCTCTAGTTGGCGCCCCAGTAAACCCTTGCTTCCCCTTTCCTTATCCTGTATCCAACTTAATCCCTCAAACTTCACAAGGACTGTGCTAAAATCACACGTAGCTCTAATTTTTAACCCAGAAGTGACAGCTAACTTAATTCATGTGATTCACTTATTTTACAATTCCTCAGTTTCACTTACAGTTAGATACCCAAGAGGAACTCCTACACACAGGAACTCCTGTGTGTAAAGAAGAAAGTTCACAGCAGCATGGCTTTTAACAGGAAAAATCTAGAAGCAGTACCTGCATGTTGTGGAATATTATACTGCATTGAAAATAAATTAGTTATAGTAACATGCAATCACAGGGATGGATATGTTGACAAAATGAGTGAAGGAAGCATATTCAACAAGATATATAACTTACTAACCTTTTAATAAATTTAAACAAAACAACTAAAACCAAATAGTATGTTTTGAAAAATACAATGTCGCTGAGCAAGACCCTCTGAATAGTTCCCTACCTATGTCCTCTGCCTGCCTTTTGTTTGTAGAAAAACTTGAGTCAAAGAATAAATTTAATCAGATAACTGAAAAAAATGCAGAGAGAGAAAAATAATCAAGCAAGACAAACCAATAATACTTTAGCCATTAAACAAAGTCAAGGACCTTTAGCTTTTCCTCAAGGACTATAGTTAATTGATGCCATGTCCTTTGAACAGTTTTGCAGATACTGAAAACCCCAGCAGGTGGAAGAAGTTAACTGTATGCTGCCTACAAGGATGTAGACTGCAGACTGGTTGGAAACCAAAGGCTGATGAAGCCAACTCCCAATTACTTCACTACCAACCGCTCATGAAAAGGTCCACAAGCTGATCACGCCCTGCTTATTCTGCACCCTAAGACTCCTTAATACCCACTCCAGGGTGGGTCACACAGTCTTGAGGGCATAAGCCTGCTATGACCCTCTTTGCCTGGCAAAGCAATAAAAGCTACTTTTATCTACTACATCCAAAACTCTGCCTGAGTTTCCATTTGGCACCGGTAAACAGAGATCAAATTTTGGCAACAGTACTGCTTAGATATGCACATGTTTTTACAATTATAGTTTAAAGGCAAGGGACTGAAAATACAGAATTCAATATTGAATGTGCACTTTTAATTTACAATTATAAAATAATTATAACTATAGGTATGTATGTATAGATAGATAGCTTCTATATCAGTCTGAAATGTATATATATGGTATGAGTTAAAAAGGCAAAAAGTCTAATAGCTATCTTATAAATATTTTTTAGGCTCACTTCTTTTTTTAAAAAAAATGTTTTTATTGTGGTAAAAGTCACATGTTATAAAACATACTATCTTAATCATATTTAACTGCACATTTCAGTGGTCCTAGGGCTTCCCTGATGGCTCAGACAGTAAAGAATCTACATGCAATGTGGGAGACCTGGGTTTGATCCCTGGGTTTGGAAGATCCTTTGGAGAAGGGAATTGCAACCCACTCCAGTATTTTGCCTGGGAGGCCATGGACAGAGGAACATGGTGGGCTACAGTTCATGGGGGCGGTCACAGAGAGTTGAAGTACCTTCACATTTGTTACAGGTGGGGTGGGGAGGGATAGGGGCTTAGGCTCACTTTTTAAACTATTCAAACTACTCCAGATAATCTTCCAATGTGAGCAAACTGCGCTTTCACTTGCCATAATTTATCAACCTGAAAATCTATGTATTAATCAACTATCCCACCCCTTTCACAATTCTGCCACACACACATTTCCTCAGTTAACTTGCATCCACTCTGCATTGCTGAGATGTTAAGAAGAAATACTGTGCTCAGTCATGTCTGACTCTTTGCAACCTGATGGTCTAGTCCATCAGGCTCCTGTGTCCATGACATTCTCCAGGCAAGAATACTGCCTTAGGTAGCCATTGCCTTCTGCAGGGGACCTTCCTGATCCAGGGATTGAAAGTGGGTCTCCTATATTGCAGGCAGATTCTTTACCACCTGAGCCACCAGGGAAGCCCCTAAACAGGGACTAGGCATTGATTATTGCCTGCAGTTTAAGAATAAGAGACACAAAATCTTTCAGACTATCTCCTAAACTCAGCTTCCTTCAGATCAGTATTCAAGCCTCACCCCGTCAGGCCTCAGCCTACTTTTCTACCTTCTCTAATTTATCTCCATGCTTCTCCATAACTCTCCACTGCAGCTGAATTCCTTCTCACTCCCAAATAACCTGAAGACCTTCCTAAATCAGAATTCCTCCCAAGAAATCTTTTTGTTGGCTATATTCTGGGTGTCTGGGAAGCTCTCTTCTTCACTTTCTATGGATTTAAAATCTATCCATCCTTCAAAATTCAGCTCAATTTTTGCCTCTTCTGTGGCAATATTTCCTAGAGTCAATATGACAGTTTTCATTGGTAAAACACTCGCTGACACATGCACACTCCATCTTCTTCCACTCCTGTCTCTCTTGCTCACCATCGTAGCCTCGGAGTTATCCCAGGGTCTGGCCCATGATGGAGGTTGAATAAAGAGCTCCTTAATGTAAGAACTTGAAAATATCTTCAATTACTCTCTTGGGATATTCTTTAAATTATGTTTGTTTTTTTCTTTCTCTTTTCTTCTCAGCTGAACTTCTTGGAGAGTGAGAACTATGTCAATCCCATGCTTTCCCTGATCTTGCCAGTTTGATTGCTTATAAAAAGTACTTCCTAAAAATCTGATTTACTTAAAAACAAAAATAGAATTGGGATTGAATTTATATTAATTGCTCCATTAAAAAATATATACAAACAAACCAAGTACTTACAACTTCTATAGAAACTAGGAAATTAATATTTATCTTCTGAGTAAGGCATCTAAGGTTCAGAATCAAAAGTTACAGGGACAAAAAACAACTCTTTATAAACAAATTTACCAAAATTTTCCAAAGATTTTGGAGAAAATACTACTTTCACTAATAGATGGAGTGGAATGCCACTGTTAAATTACAAATACTATTAAGTTATATTATAAACTGCCTTCAGGGATTTGTTTTCCTTAATAAACTGTAACATATTATTTTCACTTTGTATATTGCTGGCAATGTTGAAAATTTATCCAAATATAGAGTGCAATCTCAGTATTTTAAGTCGTCATTAGCAAACACATTTATTGAAACAAGTAACAGAAAAGAGTGATTTCTTTATATAAGTTTATTATTTATTTTGCAGTATGCTGGTTCTTCGTTGCTGTGCAGGCTTTTTCTTTTTTTTTCCTAGTTGTGTTAAGTGGGGGCTACTCTCTAGCTCTGGTGTGCAGACTCCTCATTGCGATGGCTTCTTTGCTGCAGAGCAGGGGCTCTAGGGTGCAGGGGCTTCAGGAGCTGCGGCATGTGCTCAGTAGTTGTGACTCCCTGGTTCTAGAGCACAGGCTCAATCGTTGTGGTGCATGGGCTTAGTTGCTCATGGCATGTGGGATCTTCCCAGATCAGGGACTGAATCCATGTCTCCTGCATTGGCAGGCTGACTCTCCACCACTGAGCCACTAGGGAAGCCCTCTATTGCTACTGTTTATCATGGAAAACATATTTACTTTCAAAATACTGTGCATATTTTATATATTATAATATAAAGTATATATTATATATGCAGATATACACATATATATGGCAGATGTGTTACTCACAGGATATTATCTGCATCATCACTAATGATAAAGATACTTTAAATCAAGGAGTCATTGCTTATAATTCTTATTAACAGTCTAGTGTTTACTATGTAAATGTAATGAAATCAAGGAAGATGGCATTGATATTTTATTGTAATTACTAGCATATTATTTCTTGCATGCAGTGAGAAATTAATAATTCATGCATGGTGCATTGAGCCTTTCTTGCCCCTTGTTGATTGGAATAGCATGAGATCATTATCATAAATTCAAATGCAGTGATGTATGCTCACAATTAACAGCTTGTACCTTCTTACTTTCTGCAGCATACAATAAAGCACTTATACAATTTATATTCATGTAATAATAATTAACACCTGTGTGGCATTTCATTTAATACTAAGTAATCCAATTATTGGGTCATTTGACAAACTCAAAAATCATGCATTAAATCCCTGGAGATAAAGGGATACAAATGCATGAAATAACAAAGCTAATTTCTGGAAACACATTAGTAATGATGTCAAACAATATTTTCAAGTACTACAAAGTGATTTAGTAATTTTGCTGAGAATATGGCAAAAGATATTTCATATATAGACAGTAGTGATGAAAAGGGAAAGCAAGGAGAAGGTCTGCTCAGAGAAGAGAATATTCTAATTCCATGTAAGAGAGAGCAAAAGAATAACTAAGCACATAAAGGACTAAGTAATAGACCAGTGAGACATGACTTGTTTGAAGCATTTGGAAGAGAGCTTTGAATCAATTCCATGCTGTAGAGTTTGAAATGAATTAGAATCACTAGGATTCTGGAATGGAAAAAGTGATTTTTTTTTTTGATTGATTCATGGATTGATTAAGAGATTTTACCAGGAGGATATGGAATCCTGAGAGAGAGAGACACTGGCAGGTTTCACCTATATTTTAAAAATGAAATCATGATGACATGAAGCAGACCTATCCTTGGAAATAGCAGAAGGAACACACACAAAGCAAATGACAAACTAAGATTTAGAACTTGATGATGTGGAATCCAAAATGAGTGATGAATAGTGTTGCTGTGATTCAGTAGGAATGAGATAAAAATAGTATACATTTACTTTCCAGAACCCGGACAAGCGAGAGTCCTCCATTCCTCCTCATCTAAAGAATAGCTTCATCTCTCCCTACAGTTAATTCTGTTTAACAGTTTGAAAAGGGAAAATTTGCTTAGAATAAAGTGTGATGGATCTAATGAGTGTGATGGATCTAAGGGGTGTGATTCTTCACTGAAACATTTACATGTATTCTGAATGCCATTCCACTCCATCTCCTTTAAGGATTATTAATTTGGCACCAAACAAACAAATGGACTATGAAGCAAATGAGAATGATTGGCCATGTCAAGCTCCCCATTCTCTTCACAGGAGCACACATTTTAATAGGATCTACTCCCTAAATAGAATTCAGAAGCACTTAAATCTGCTCACCATATGAACCTAAAAAGGTTCATGTGTTTTTGTATTAACCACAGAGGGGGAAAAAATATTTCTTCTTCAATCACCTGTTAACTGATGAAAAAGGAACTTGTTAAAACTACAGAGTATATAAAGGAAAATATAATCTAAATTCACAAAATAACAAAAACTTAGCAGTATATATGCCTAGTTTATGAAAGTCATATTCTCATTGTCATGCTGTGCCTCATAGTACATGTCTATAATTCATTTTATATGTCTATAGTTTATCATGTGAATTATGCTATAACATGAAAGGCATATTCATGTATTCTTGCTGTGCTGCAAATGAAATAAGGTTAAATTGCTTTGGCATATCAGTATTTTCTATGAATTGACTCCTACACAGCTAGCTGACACTGGCCAGCTCTATACTTTTAAAAATGTTTACTTCCTAAGGTGTTTTTCACAGCTGCCCGTTTCCAAGATACCAAGAGTTGAGTACATTGCAATTTCCTGCCTTTAGATGTCAAAGAACAACAAAAGCCCTAATAACTCTTGCTTGAATTTAGTTCACTGGTTTATCTTTTAAAAAATGTTTTTGTGATCTATGGTCTAAAAACCCAGCTTTTAGTTTATTAAAAACACTAAAATAAACAAGGAAAAAAGACCTTCACCCTCCACAATTTTCCATGTTTAGGGTTAACATTTAAGCCTTAAATTTACTCTGCTGAAATTCTTTTGCTTTTAAAAAAATATCTAAATATTTATCTTTGCTCTAAAATCTACTCAGCCTGTTATTTTAGATGACCTTAGCTTCTCGTGCAAATTAGCCTGCAAATATATGGGTATTTTATTAGGTTTGACCAAGCTGTGGATTCTGATGCCATCGTCTGTGAAGAAAATATATTGTTTAAGTGTTGTATTGTTTCAGTCAGTGCTGGAAAAAGTGTTATATTCCTAATACATGGACACATATATCAAAAGCATTGTTCCACTAAATTACTTTTATTTTCACTTAAAGCTTATTGGCGATAAGTTATTTTTAAAAACTTTACAATTAAAACAAAGTGTAAAATACTTATAAAGAATAAAGGTCACCTTGGAATGTGATATATAAACTAGAAAAACACTTTCAACTTAAGAATTAATCCATAAAACTTTTATTATTTAGATTGATGAAATTACCTGATTGGATTTATGGTTCAATATGTAATGACATTGTTTCTAAGTCATTTAAAGTACAAGAGAGTGTTTCATGTCCTTGCTTAACTAATTTTGGTTCTGGGAACAAATCCTACTTTACTAAGATTCTATGGAGGTAATTCTTGATTACTTCCCATTTTCATAATTTCAGGGCATTATCTGAGGGAGAACACTTTGTCTTTAGCCTGTTAGCTCTGCAGTATGGTGGAAAGATGAGGCATAATTTAAAATGAGATGGTCTTAAAATGTGTGTTTGGCTTCTTACTAGTTGTTTTACATTGAAGAGGCTGCTGAATCTCTCTGAGCCTGTATTATCCTGTATAAAAATGCAGATTAAACTTGCAGAATCATTACAAGGATTAAATGAGATAATGAATGTAAAGCAGTTGGCACACTGGAAAAAAACAGTATATACTCTAAAAAAATCTACACATCCTCACTATATGTAAATTAAGTAACATTGCACAATTTGATTTTAGATATGATTTTAATCAGTTTCAAATTTTTTACTATGAGTTCATTTCTTCTTTGAATTTTCTTCTAAAATTTTGATTATTCATGTCAAGGATCATTTAGGTGTTTATTTTTCCTTCCTTTCTATCAGGATATCTGGTTTAGATCATTTTAGCACTAACTTGAAGCAATACGGAAACGTTCATTTAAAAAAAATATTCAGGTCACTAATTTAGCTTTCATACTTTATGAATCTATAAAATGAATTGTATTAGTAAACTTTATTCTTAAGTGGTTAATAGCTAATTTATACATATATTTATTAATTTTTATTTACTAGAAGTAAAAGCAATTGCACACTTTTATGTTAAACTTTTTTTTCTGATTTGTAAGGATTTAACATATTTCATGTATTATTAAACTCATATCTTATTACCACTCTACAGCTTTAAAAATCAAATCTGGCCTTTGTCCAATACAGAAGAAAAATAGGAAAGTGAGAATGATTTAAATTGTCCATTAAAATGAAAAAGAAAACTGGATTAGAAATGAAATGATAGGAAGGACCAAAAAAGCTTAAAACATATTAATACAATGTGGATATATAATATAATGAACTTCCCAGTTGGTGCTAGTGGCAAAGAACCCACCTGCCAATTGCCAGTCATGTCTGACTCTGAACCCCATGGACTGCAGCTCTCCAAGTTCATCTGTCCTTCACTATCTCCCAGCGTTTGCTCAAATTCATGTTCATTAAGTTGGCCATACACGAGTATTGACTAAAACACGTCTTCGTAGCATCTAGGCCCTGCCACCACTGTGTGTGGATGAGTTCACAAATCTGTTGTAATCAGTAGCTTTCCTCTCACCTCTCTGACTCTCTTTGCCTGCTAAGCTTTGTTTCCTGGCAGTAATTAAAACCTTCTGCCACTGCTGTAGCTACTGATGCTGCTGGAAGCATCATAGCCACCTCGGTTTCGTGGTGTGGCAAACTGTTGGCCTCCACTACCATATGGGCCAGAACTTCTGCCTCAAAACTTTCCTCCTTTCATGGGTCCAAAGTTTGAAGGTAGATTGCAGTAACTGCCAAAAATCACTGTAGCTTCCACCACCTCCCAAACTGCTTCTATTGCTACCAAATCTATCATGGCCATCTACACTGTCAATACATCCACCTGCCAATGCAGGAGACATAAGAGAAGTGAGTTTGATCCCTGGATTGGGAAGATCTCCTGGAGGAGGAAATGGCACCCCAATCCAGTGTTTCTGCCTGGAGAAGCACATGGACAGCAGAGCCTGGTGGACTACAGTCCACAGGGTCACAAAGAGCCTGACATTACTGAACCGACTTAGCACGTGTGCATGCACACATATAATATTTTACATATAATCTGAAAAAGAGAGAGAAAGGAATAGAGGATTGAGCAAGAAGATTGGAAACAAGAATATTTTATACCCTGAAGGAAATAATTATACAAAGTAATAATAATTACCAAAAATTAATGAGAAATTATCATAAGCTAAATACTTTGCCAACAAAGGTCTGTCTAGTCAAAGCTTGGTATTTCCAGTAGTTATGTATGGATGTGAGAGTTAGACTATAAAGAAAGCTGAGCGCTGAAGAATTGATGCTTTTGAACTGTGGTGTTGAAGAAGAATCTTGAGAGTCCCTTGGACTTCAAGGAGATCCAACCAGTCCAAGGAGACCAGTCCTGGGTGTTCTTTGGAAGGAATGATGTTAAGCTGAAACTCCAGTACTTTGGCCACCTCATGAGAAGAGTTGACTCACTGGAAAAGACTCTGATGCTGGGAGGGATTGGGGGCAGGAGGAGAAGGGGACAACCGAGGATGAGATGGCTGGATGGCATCACCAACTCGACGGATGTGAGTTTGAGTGAACTCTGTGAGTTGGTGATGGACAAGGAGGCCTGGCGTGCTGCAGTTCATGGAGTTACAGAGTCGAACACGACTGAGTGACTGAACTGAACTGAAATGATTATTCTAAGAACTTTAAATGCGCTATCTCATTTAACTCTCAAAATAACCTTAAGAGATTGGGATTACAGCTCTCTTCTTTTCCAGAAGATGAAAGGCTTGAAGAGGCTAAGTGGCACTCCAAAGGTCACAGAGTTTCTAAGAAATGACAACAATTACATTATCAAGATTTTGTCCCTATAGTCACCTGTGATATCATGTATTATTCCTTAACAAGTCATTGTAAACTTACAGGTTTAAAATACAACAATCATTTATTTTGCTCAGGGATCTAAAATGCAGGCAGGGATCACCAAGAATGGCTCATCCCTGGTCTATGCAGTTTTGTTTGAGGTCTCTCAACTGGGACTGGATAATATACTTCTTGGTTGTCACACACATATAGCTGACAAGTTTCTGCTGTTTGTCTATTAAAACATCACCTGGTGCTGATGACTTGGGAAAGAGAACTCCTATTTTGGAGGGAGAATGAGGATATGAGTTGCATGAAAGGTAAGGGAAAGAAGGTACAATCAGTTAACTGATTAAAGGTCCCAGTGGATTGTAAAAATTGTTGGCATTTTTACCATTGTAGAAAATGCAGTGACTGGAAAGCTATGAGGTAGCGAACAGAGAGCAGGATGTTTGCGGTCGAAATTCTCAAAGGGATGTAGGTCAGTAATGGAAATGTCTGCCTTAACGACTAGCTCTGAGAGGAAATTCCCTGTTTGTTCAGTGGTTAGTGCCCTGAGCTTCTACTGCAGGGGTCATGGGTTCAATCTCAGGGAACTGAGATCCTGTAAGATGGGCAACCAGAAAAAAAAAAAAAACCTATGTGTGAAGACTAGCTGTGGTAGAGTGGAGGATAATTTCACTGGAAGAGATGAATCTGAGTTGCTGGAAGAGTCATCTGTTTGGATATTGAGATCCACAAGAAAAGTATCAGGACTATTAGTAGACACAGAATAGTGAGTATGAAGCTGAATCCTTCCAGGAACACAGGAAATAGTTTACATGGGAAGGAGAGGTAGTGGGGAAAGACTGGAACAAGAAGTGGTAGTTAATGACAGTAAGACATTGAAGCTAGATGTGTCAGGAAACAGGGCAAGAGAATGGACTATAAACAGCAATATAGACAAGAATTGAGCCAATTATAAGTGCAAAGTATATTTATTTTTACCCCTCTGTGTGTGTGTGTGTGTGCGTGTTCAGTCAACCAAAAACAAACACATAAAAATTCCCCCAATTCTTGTAAATCTCTGGATATGTAAATGAGTATAGAAGAGGAGAACATTCAATAATCATTAAATACTCTGGTTTATAATTAGGGAAATTTTACAAAAAGCATAGATAACAATGACGTCAGCTATCCAGAATAAATTGCTTATTTGTGATGCGATCATATTTTAGTCAATGTTTTCTTTTCAGGTACTAAGACATAGCTGCTTGTATTTATTTCTTTCTTTCTCCTATTTTGTGGCTAGCCTGGTAAAATGTGCAAACTTAATGTGCTTTTCTGAAGGCTAAATGCTCAGGATACATACCTTTTTCAGATTAGCTGGTTTCCTTTCTTGAGGTGAACCCAAAATGTAAAACGTCTTTCTTCACTGTGCCTGCAAGACTTAGGGATGCCTGATTTACAGTAGGTGTTCAATTAATGTTTGTTAAATGACTCTATTCAAACTGATAAAATATCACACATGGAAAAAAATACAAACATACAAAAAATTACATTGATACAAAAATGAATGTAATCTGAGAGGGAGGATTAATTCATGCACAATGCACTAGTCAATCAAATGGGAGTGGCATCCCAGGTTAGTGAAACATGAAGGTGAATTGCTGGCCCCCTACAAGGTGTATTCAGTAAAGGTGATTTAATGGCAGTGTCAGTTACAGCTCAGAGTGTTTTTCATTTCTCTGGAGAGAGTAAAAAGAAGTGAATTTAAGTTGGTTATGAAGGATTTATAGACTTAATATTTGAGTCTTGTGATACAAGGTAAGGATTTATAGAGAAAGTGGTAAATTTTCATTTTTATAAAGGTGTATAAAATGGTGGATTCCAAGCTATTGACAATATTCCTGGAGAGACACTTGAGGTCCTCCCCCAAAACATCTGCCCTAGAAGTATTTCAGTCCAAAGGCTTACACACTACTGAAATGAACATCCCCAGGCAGCCTTCTGAAATGAAACATTTCATTTTGGATAAACATTTCATTTTGCACATTGGATAAACCTTAGTCAGTAGGACTCTAGAAAGAAACTAGAATTGAATAATTCTAAAAACCAGAAAACAGAAATTAAAGTAGATACAATCTGAAGGGATAAACTTGACATCTTCCTGAGACTAAATTAAATGAATATTAGATCATCAGTATCAAAAGGCTGAGAAGGTATTTGGTCAAAGCCTGAACAATGATGAAGATTATGGATAAACTTAAAATAGTTTTGCAAACTTTGGGGGCTAAATCGTTAATGGCTAGTCTTTTTGAGTGCTGATTATATGCTGCATATGCTAAGCATTTTGTAAACAGTGTTTATAAATCTTACAACAATCCAACGGAGAGGGCATTGCTGGGTCTTTTGACTTTGAAAAGGAAAATATAGATTAATCAAAATAAAATTTATTTTTAGTAATATGAATAAAATTAGTTTTAGTAATATGTAAATTTTCTAAAAGAATTACAATCTTTATCATCAAAAGAGCCAACAGACCATTAAAAACGATTGTAATTACAGATCACAGTTATTCACTTAAAATGGGACTTACTATATTATTTTTAGGTTAAAATAATGCAAGAGGGTGTAAAATCAAGGTTAATGAAAAATATCCATCATATTGGACTAAGAACAGCATTAACTGTATTTTTTTTGCAAGATATAATTTGAGACACAATTTATATTATAAATTTATAAAGTATATAATGAAATCACTAATTTGTATATTAAAAAGGGAAAATTTATTACTGCAGAAAAATTTTAAAAGATATTAATTTGTTGGCTGAAGCTTGAATATTATCAAGGCATTTTATTACTCTGATGTATCTTTTGAAGAAAAGAACTTATAAAAGTATATTTATTTTATTTTTTAATATAAATTTATTTATTTTAATTGGAGGCTAATTACTTTACAATATTGTATTGATTTTGCCATACATTGACATGAATCAGCCATGTGTATACATGTGTTCTCCATCCTGAACCCTCCTCCCACCTCCCTGCCATCCCGTCCCTCTGGGTCATCCGAGTGCACCAGCCCTGAGCACCCTGTATCATGCATTGAACCTGGACTGGAGATTCGTTTCATATATGATAATATATATGTTTCAATGCCATTCTCCCAAATCATCCCACCCTCGCCCTCTCCAATAGAATCCAAAAGACTCTTCTATATATCTGTGTTCTTTTGCTGTCTCGCATACAGGGTTATCATTACCATCTTTCTAAATTCCATATATACGCGTTAGTACACTGCATTGGTGTTTTTCTGTATTTTAGGCTCCAGTTTCATCCACCTCTTTAGAACTGATTCAAATGTATTCTTTTTAGTGGCTGAGTAATATTCCATTGTGTACATGTACGACAGCCTTCTTATCCATTTGTCGTTTTATTTCTAACTTGTTTGAAAAGTTATTCATTCCATTATATAATGCTTCTGTTTTTTCAGTAAAGGAAATATAAAGAAAGAAGATGAGACAGATTTGGCTTTTTGGTAAATAGATTCTAGAAAAAAAGAACTAGAAAAATCTGTCAATAAAATAATATCATAATTATACTCTAGAAAAGGCTCAGGCAACTAGGTTTTATTAATGACATGGATGACATTTAAAAAAATCAAAAGGATTAGTTAGACATAAAAAAGAATAAACTGTTTATAACACTTTTGGAGACAGTATGTGGGTTTAAAAATCCATGACAAAAATAAAAGAAATTATCTGAGACTTTGGCAATCTGGAATCTACCAACAGTAGTCAAAATGCTCAATGACATTTCCTAGTAACATTCTTTAAAGAAATGTCAATTCACATCAAAAAGATAAAAGAAAAAAAAAGTCCCCCAAACATGATAAAATGAATAAATATTAGAGCTACTATTTTCTTCAATAGAACATTTAAGGAAAATCAATCTGTGAAAATGAAATATTGACCTGTTTTCAAGAGAATGTGCATTTCATATTTGCTTCACGTGACCCTTCCCACCCCCACCCCCCGAAACCAAAATGAAGTTCTTGTTCATTAGAACACTTAATTATACTGAAGATTCCATCATTTGAGCATTTTATCTGGACTTCTCAAATTATCTCATGCATGCTAACAAAAAAGACTAAGCTTCAATTTCCTCTGTGTTTACAAATGTGTAACATATATGCTGGATCATGGAAAAAGCAAGAGAGCTCCAGAAAAACATCTATTTCTGCTTTATTGACTATGCCAAAGCCTTTGTGTGGATCACAATAAACTGTGGAAAATTCTGAAAGAGATGGGAATACCAGACCACCTAACCTGCCTCTTGAGAAATCTGTATGCAGGTCAGGAAGCAACAGTTAGAACTGGACATGGAACAACAGACTGGTTCCAAATAGGAAAAGGAGTATGTCAAGGCTGTATATTGTCACCTTGCTTATTTAACTTCTATGCAGAGTACATCATGAGAAACGCTGGACTGGAAGAAACACAAGCTGGAAGCAAGATTGCCAGGAAAAATATCAATAACCTCAGATATGCAGATGACACCACCCTTATGGCAGAAAGTGAAGAGGAGCTAAAAAGCCTCTTGATGAAAGTGAAAGAGGAGAGTGAAAAAGTTGGCTTAAAGCTCAACATTCAGAAAACGAAGATCATGGCATCTGGTCCCATCACTTCATGGGAAATAGATGGGGAAACAGTGGAAACAGTGCCAGACTTTATTTTTTTAGGCTCCAAAATCACTGCNAACTCTAGAGCCTCTTGGTGAAAGTGACAGTGGAGAGCGAAAAAGTTGGCTTAAAGCTCAACATTCAGAAAACGAAAATCATGGCATCTGGTCCCATCACTGCATGGGAAATAGATGGGGAAACAGTGGAAACAGTGTCAGACTTTATTTTTCTGGGCTCCAAAATCACTGCAGATGGTGACTGCAGCCATGTATTTAAAAGACTCTTACTCCTTGGAAGAAAAGTTATGACCAACCTAGAGAGCATATTCAAAAGCAGAGACATTACTTTGCCAACTAAGGTCCGTCTAGTCAAAGCTATGGTTTTTCCTGTGGTCATGTATGGATGTGAGAGTTGGACTGTGAAGAAGGCTGAGCACAGAAGAATTGATGCTTTTGAACTGTGGTGTTGGAGAAGACTCTTGAGAGTCCCTTGGACTGCAAGGAGATCCAACCAGTCCATTCTGAAGGAGATCGGCCCTGGGATTTCTTCAGAAAGAATGATGCTGAAGCTGAAGCTCCAGTACTTTGGCCACCTCATGCGAAGACCTCATGCGAAGAGTTGACTCATTGGAAAAGACTCTGATGCTGGGAGGGATTGGGGAAAGGAGGAGAAGGGGATGGCCGAAGATGAGATGGCTGGATGGCGTCACTGACTCCATGGGCGTGGGTCTGGGTGAACTCTGGGAGTTGGTGATGGACAGGGAGGCCTGGCATGCTGCGATTCATGGGGTTGCAAAGAGTCTGACACGACTGAGCAACTGAAATGAACTGAACTTGTTAAAACCAGGCCAACCTCCTAAATTGGAATCTTTGAGAACTGGCCCAGGAATCCTATTTTTAAAAACCTCTCAAAGGATCTAACGAAACCAGTTTGGTCCTGGTGCAGGTAAAAGCATTTGAGAATCAATGGGTGAGATGATCTCTGTGGTCTGCTCCAGCACTTGGAATTTCACTTCACTTGTTCCTTGATTCTTATGTAGTAATAATACAGATAGTCATAGAAATGAAATCTTGTCAGAAAGTAGCAGCCTAGATTTTAAAAGGGACGTTGTGGAAGGGTATCACTATAAACATTTTTCTCTAACTCTCCCTCCTCCTACTATGCCAAGACTCCATCACCCTCTTTCCTGGTATATTTTGGGTTGACTGGGGCATATACTCATGAACACTCCATTTCAATTGCTGTGTTTTCTGCTCTCAGGTTCTGGCTCTGATGTGCCCTCCTCTTCCCTGGAGTGACATGCATGTTCTCTCTGAAACCCCAGGCTGCCTCCAAAAACTATCATGGCATTACTGTTCCCACTCTGTCCTGCTGATGGCAATGAAACTATGTTGTGCCAGAAATGCCACCCTGAGTCAATGCCACTAAGCTTTGACTGCTGGTCCTTTTCAGGACCCAAGGCTAAAATCACTAAATTTCAGGTAGGTCAAATGGCCTTCCTCTCATCTGCTAATTCAAACCAATTGCTGTTGAGAATTGTGAGGCTGTACAAGGACCGGTGGAAATGCCATGACACATGATATCGGTACAAGAAGGGGAAATGATGGTCTGCCGAGGATTTACCAACCAGTCCAAACTGCCTCTTTTGAGTTTGTTTTGTTTTACAGATGAGAACACTGAAGCCCAGAGAAAGGTTTACCCAAATTTCTACAAGTGTGGCAGAGACTCTAATTCTCCCAGGCAGAACTCTGGTTGGAGGCAGCTGACCAGTGTGTAGAGTTGAGGCCTGTGGCATCCTTCTGTGTGGATGTCTGTCCCCTTCGGAACCCAGGCAGTAATCCACACTAGAGTGCAATGCTTCTTAGTGCATAGTTTGTGCGAGCTTTCCAGATGTGTGTCTATCCTTCCAAAGTTAAAAGAAAAAAAAACCTCTATAAGGATTAATCCAGGCAGCATGATCCCAGAACAACTACTTACTGCATTTACCAACAGTTGCTATTTCCCCTTTGTTAAAGGGTCGCTATAAAATAATGCTTCCTTTGCAGAGAGTCTGTGCCTCTGGACAGATTAGATAACTCAGGGGATTTGCAACAGACGTGAAGACTTTAACCCTGGGGTCACTCTTTCATCTCTCATACCGATTAGGCCTGACAGCTCTTCAGGAGCATCCTCGAGTGGTAATGCCAGATGCTTGTCTCCAGACAATCAGCTCCAAGTAATGGAACCTTTGAACATCTTAAAATACATTTTGTCATCCTTTTTATTCCAGTTACCTATTGTTCCACAAATCGACAGAGTTCCACAATGCCTGGATGAAGTTCATTTGGCCCAGAGCAAGGAGGTACTGTCCACTAAACCAAGTACTCATGTCTGTCCACAGGATCCATGCAAAGAACTTCACCACACAAAATCCTGGGTCCATGTTAGGTGCCTGAAAGATGTCACTTCTTGAAGAAGAAGCTACAATAGAGCACCTCCTTCCCTACCTCCCCACTTCCAAGAGTGATGCCCAGAGTAGTCAGTTGTTCTACATCTTGTGGGTTCAAGTTGTTCAATGTCTTAATGGATTTTGACATACTCAGAAATCTAAGAATTAATTTCAGAAAATATAAGTTTACATGGTGATTATTGTGATCATTGACTTTATCATAGGAATAGAAACTTAAATGGAAGATAATATATCTCAAATGGATATTTTTTATATTATTGACCTAGAATTATTTATTTATTTATTTATTTTAGTTAAAGGATACCTCATATTCAGAAACCTCTCCACCTAGAGCTGTGGTCATGCTTAACATTCCTGAAATAGCAAGACCTTTATATACTTAACAGGTCTCTGGAATCTGTGTCATAACCCTCAGACTCCTCAATTCCCCGTCCACATCCTCCCAAGCATCTCACAGTTCAGAAGCCTCTGACCAGGAGGATGTGTACAGGTGTGCATTCTCACAGGCAACAGTCTCTGTTGAAACAGTTGGTGGAGTCTCTGTTCCTACAATGACACTTTATTTTTCCTAAATGTACAACAATCCTAAGAATAGGGTATAGAAAAAGCAAGTAGTGACAATTTCCAACCCATAACTGTTTATTTACATTTATTTACAACCCAAGTCTTTCCCCAGGAGACTAAAACAGCTCAAATGATTCTTATGATATACTTGTTCTCTGATATTGCTGCTGCCACTGCTGCTGTTGTTGTTATATTATTCTCTCTGCCTTTATAAGTATCATTAATAAATTGTTTGGGATAATCATAGAGTATCGTTAGACTCTTCTTTAACTACAGGAAGTATTTTGGAGAATTGTAGTATAATGGAGCAATTGTTGAATTAATACTCAAAAGATCCATTTCAGATTATTAGGCTGAGTATTTTGACTTAACCCCTCTGAACCTCAATTTTGACATTTATAAATTGAATAACATAATTCCTATTCTTGCCTCAAGTATAGTTGCAGAGCTCAAATATATTAATCTACCTGAAAGAACCTATAAGCTATTCAAGTTTTGAGTGTTACTTCTAATAGATTTTTCTAATTATAAAAGTAATGGTAGTTTATTATGGAAAATTGCAAAGCTGTAATATAATGCAACTCTCATTTCACAATTCAGAAATATTACCTGTTAAAATTTTGACATGTAAACTTTCACATTTTTACCCTGCAAATATTGAAGCCATATTATAAACATGCTTTTATGGATGTACTTTTTTTACTTAAGATATTTGAGTATTATGGACTGAAATATGTTCCCTCAAAATCCTATGTTGAAGCCCTAATCCACAATGTGATTATGGAGAAAGACCCTTTAAAGAGGTAATTAAGGTTAAATGAGGGCATAAAGGTGGAGCCCTAATCCAGGGATGACTGGTGTCTTTTATAAAAAGAGAAAGAGACACCAGGGATGTGCCCACAGAGAAAAGGCCACATGAGGACACAAGGGAAGGCGGCCATATGCAAGCCAAGGCCAGAACCGCGAGAAAAAAATCTGTTGTTTAAACCACCTCATCTGTAGTATTTTGTATGGCAGCCCTAGTAAACTAACACACTGTGTTTTTCCTTTAAATATTCTTAAGGACTTTGATTTTTAATAGCTACAGATTCATCATTTTTATATCATAGTAAATTCTCTATCTTGTAGTATTGAAGTCATATTTAGACATCTTCTGATATATTTGCATTTTGGCAAATTATTTTTTAGATGCAGAATACCCTCCAAAATACTGTGTGTAAATTAATAGGAAGAAACTATGGGAATTCTTTGTACTATTTTTACAACTTTTCTGTGCTAAAAGTTTTTTTTTTTTTTAAGAAAAAGTTAAGAAAAGAAAGAAGGAGAGACAGAGGGGAGAGAGCACAGAACAAGGCTAGAATAGCTCTAGAATATTTATATGAATATTATTCTGCAACCAGTATTATTTAGACACAAAACCAGGCAAGCCTTATTGCAGATCAATATGCTGATTGCAAACACGTAAACAGGGACCCTAACATAAACACTTTCTGTTAGTAGGCATTTGACAATTTGTACAAAAGTAGGGATGGGCGTGAAAGGATGTTCTACAAGAAAAAGTTTTCTAAACAGTATTGCTTCTGCACAGAGAAGAGCAAATATAGCAGTGGTGGTGGGGTTCCTGTCTGTGCTCATGTCTTCCTTGATTTTATAAGGAGTGACCTGGGCATCTGTCTCCCTATATCTCCCATATTCTGAAAATATTTATCCTGGCTCTATAATCAGGATGGTGCTTCCTGAGGTTTTCTGGAGTTGTGATAATTCAATTAAAGTCAAATATTACTAAGCACCTAATGTATGCAAAGTTTTGTTGGAAGTTACAGAAACTATTAAGGATGAGTTCCCGCTCTCTAGGTAGACAAACTAGTGAGACAGAATAGCAGGAAGGAAAACAATAAGTTATCATAAAAACTGAAGGAAATCAGCTCACTGGTGGCTGGAAAAGTACTGAATAAGCATTAAAGAGATCAGAGCATCAATTATTCAACATCACTAATTAGAGAAATGCAAATCAAAACAGACATTCACACTGGTCAAGATAGCTATCACCAAAAAGTACAAAATAACGAATGTTGGAGAAAGTGTGGAGAAAAGGAAACCCTCATATTCTGAGGGTAGTAACGTAAATTGGTGCAGTCACTGGAAAATAGTATGGAGATTTCTCAAAAAATCAAAAACAGAGGTACCATGTGATCTGGCAATCTCACTCCTGAACATATATCCAGAAAAAAAAATGAAACAACATTTCAAAAAGATACATGTACCCAAATGTTTATAGCAGGGTTATTTACCATAGCCAAGACATGGAAGCAACCCAAGTGTTCATCCTCAGATGACTGGATTAAGTAGATGGTGTATATGTATGTGCATATTACTCAACCACCAAAAAGAATGGAATTCTGCCATTTGCAACATTGAAATTCAGTTCAAGAGGATACTGTTGTACTGTGCAGAGCCAGAAAGTATAAGAGTATGTGTCCGTCATATCGGACTGTGACATGAAATGATTAGCCAAAAGAATCTATACATTTCTGCTGAATGCTTGGCAGCTATGACTGCTGCTAAATCACTTCAGTCATGTCAGACTCTGTGCGACCCCATAGACAGCAGCCCACCAGGCTCCCTTGTCCCTGGGATTCTCCAGGCAAGAACACTGGAGTGGGTTGCCATTTCCTTCTCCAATACATGAAAGTGAAAAGTGAAAGTGAACTCGCTCAGTCATGTGCAACTCTTAGTGGCCCCATGGACTGCAGCCTGCCAGGCTCCTCCGTCCATGGGATTTTCCAGGCAAGAGTACTGGAGAGGAGTGCCATTGCCTTCTCTGGCAGCTATAACTAATGTTTGTCAAGGCATGAAATAACAGTTCCCTCTTTACTTCTGTTCATGAATAATGCATCTTTATACGGCTGAAGCCCGGTGTCTGCCAAATGCTGTGTGATTTTCTGAAAGTTACATACCTTCTCTGAATCTCCATTTTTTTCTCTGTCTAATATGGGTAATGATACTTACAACTAAAAAGATTTTGCAAACATTATATCTAATAATGCATGTGAAAGTATTAACTAAAAAGCTAATGCAACTTTTATTGTTGCTGTAATAATTCTTTGTTTGTTCTTTTAGTGGAAACTACTCTTTTACCAGAAGGTGGCAGCATGTTGTTTGCTAGGCATATTCTCTCTTTTAACCCTAGGGGGAATTTTTTTTTAAGACTTCTTCAGGCAACCTTGGAAATTTCATGGGAAGACCTAAGAGTTTGATCTTTTTTTTTTTTTTTTTGTCCTATTTTAGTTTCTTTTAGATTACGGAGGTGGGGGCGGGGAACTAATACATAGAAAAGTTACAAGAAGCAAATTCTTAGATACTTAATAAGGAGAAAGTATTTGTTCCCTGGCCCCATCCTGCAAGGGATGAAACATTACCAGCCTCACATTTGTTTGTACTCTTTTGAACACCATCATTGCTGCCTGGTGCTTGAAGCATAGACTTGTGCTTTGGGTTTATGGATCTGATTAATGCTTTCGTTTGATTTTCTTATTTCCTACAACTTAAGCCACATCAACACACTCACATGTGTCAACGGAACACTTTCTAGCTGCAGAAAAGACCCGCAGAAGGTTTCAAAAATGGCCATATCCTTCAAGAACTCAAAGTCAGTCTTGTTGGGAAGATCAAGCATAAAAGGATTTGAAATATTAATAGTTACAAAATAACATAGCAACATGAACAAAGAAAGATGCTACTGGCTGAATACTAGAGGCCTTGCAAATACAGAAATGGTCAAAGTGAGAAAGGTGATGATCAGTTCAGTTCAGTCACTCAGTTGTGTCTGACTCTTTGCAACCCTATGGACTATAGCACACCAGGCCTCCCTGTCCATCACCAACTCCCAGAGCTTGCTCAAGCTCATGTCCATTGAGTCAGTGATGCCATCCAACCATCTCATCCTCTGTTGTCCCCTTCTCCTCCCACCTTCAATCTTTCCCAGCATCAGGGTCTTTTCAAATGAGTCAGTTCTTCGCATCAGGTGGCCAAAGTATTGAAGCTTCAGCTTCAGCATCAGTCCTTCCAATGAATATTCAGGACTGATTTCCTTTGGGATGAACTGGCTGGATCTCCTTACAGTCCAAGGGGCTCTCAGGAGTCTTCTCCAACACCACAGTTCAAAAGCATCAATTCTTCAGTGCTCAACTTTCTTTATAGTCCAAATCTCATATCCATACATGACCACTGGAAAAACCATAGCCTTAACTAGACAGACCTTTGTTGGCAAAGTAATGTCTTGCTTTTTAATATGCTATCTAGATTGGTCATAACTTTTCTTCCAAGGAGTAAGCGTCTTTTAATTTCACGGCTGCAGTCACCATCTACAGTGATTTTGGAGCCCCTCAAAATAAAGTCTGTCACTGTTTCCACTGCTTCCCCATCTATTTCCCATGAAGTGATGAGACCAGATGCCATGATCTTAGTTTTCAGAATGTTGAACTTTAAGCCAACTTTTTCGCACTCCTTTTTTACTTTCAAGAAACTCTTTAGTTCTCTTTCTGCCATAATAGTGGTGTCATCTGCGTATCTTAGGTTATTGATATTTCTCCCAGCAATCTTGATTCCAGCTTGTGCTTCATCCAGTCCAGCGTTTCTCATGATGTACTCTGCATATAAGTTAAATAAGCAGGGTGACAATATACAGCCTTGACGTACTCCTTTCCCTATTTGGAACCAGTCTGTTGTTCCATGTCCAGTTCTAACTGTTGCTTCCTGGCCTGCATACAGGTTTCTCAAGAGACAGGTCAGGTGGTCTGGTATTCCCATCTCTTTCAGAATTGTCCACAGTTTATTGTGATCCACACAGTCAAAGGCTTTGGCATAGTCAATAAAGCAGAAATAGATGTTTTTCTGGAACTCTCTTGCTTTCTCAATGATCCAGCAGATGTTGGCTATTTGATCTCTAGTTCCTCTGCATTATCTAAATCCACCTTGAACATGTGGAAGTTCATGATTCACATACTGTTGAAGCCTGGCTTGGAGAATTTTGAGCATTACTTTACTAGCGTGTGATGTGAGTGCAATTGTGCTGTAGTTAGAGCATTCTTTGACATTGCCTTTCTTTGGGTTTGGAATGAAAACATCTTTTCCAGTCCTGTGGCCACTGCTTAGTTTTCAAAATTTGCTGGCATTTTGAGTGTAGCACTTTCACAGCATCATCTTTTAGGATTTGAAGTAGCTCAACTGGAATTCCATCACCTCCTCTAGCTTTGTTCGTAGTGATGCTTCCTAAGGTTCACCTAACTTCGCTCTAGGGGCCAATCATACCATCATAATTATCTGGGTCGTGATCTTTATTGTATAGTTCTGTGAGAAAGGTGATTAAGCTTCTGAAATAAACACGATCTATGTGTGATTCCAAAGCAAAATTTATTCCTGATGAATCTCAACCTATCCCACACCACATATACACCAAACAAACCCAACGCACACTGCATACCACTATTCCCCAAAATGTTCTATTTATGCATATGGAGTATATTTTAAGAATAATATTTTCATTTGATGTTGTTATTGCTTTGTTGTTCAGTCATGTCTGACTCTTTGCAAACTCTTGGACTGTAGCCTTCCAGGCTCCTTTATCCATGGGACAGTCAAGAATACTGGCTGCTGCTGCTGCTGCTGCTGTTGCTGCTAAGTCACTTCAGTCTGTCCGACTCTGTGCAACCCCATAGATGGCAGCCCACCAGGCTCCCCCATCCCTGGGATTCTCCAGGCAAGAACACTGGAATGGGTTGCTATTTCCTCCTCCAGGAGATCTTCCCGACCCAGGGATCAAACCCACATATCTTGCATTGGCAGACTGCTTCTTTACCACTGAGCTACCAGGGAAGCCCTTTGATGTTGTTAAAATATATTATTTCTCATTGTTTCCAACGATGATATAAGACAATTGTATGGATACATTGAAGAACTAGGGCTTCAGAAAACAGAGAAGATCTGTCTAAATATCTCTATTGTATGTCTAGTAAAATAAAATAGCTTTGTGGCAAGTAACTTTGATGATATTGTAGACATTTAATATATGTTAAACCAAGGAATATCTTTTTCCAAAAAAATGGCTTTCCAGTCCTCTACTTGGATAACCATTGTTCCCTGCCCTTAGTTTTGCTTTCCATCTTGACAACGATGATAGTACAACATTGTTGGTGCTGTAAGGAAGCACAAACAGACTATGAAGTATAATCTGCTTGATGCTTTTTAAAAAACCAAACATTGAGACAATGAAAGACATTTTTAATTTTAGGAATTATTTACCAAGTGGCATGAAGCACATAGTCTGTGCCTATGCATCTAAAGTTGACAGTATGTTAGATTTGGTTTCATTAGGGAGAAACATAGACCTCACTCATGGTTTAATTCTAGGAAATATCCAAGTCTATAAAATGTTTCCTATAACCCATGGAGTTTATAGTTACTATTGCCATTGTTTTCATTTCCAAACTTGTTTTAAAATGTATCTGGGGACTTCCTTAGTGGTCCAGTGGCTAAGATTCTGCATACCCAATTCAGGTGGCCCAGGTTCGACCACTGGTCAGGGAGCTAGATCCCACATGCCGCAGCCAAATACATACATAAATATAAAAATGTCTCTGCTTTTTGCCCAAGATCCAATTTAAGTGACCTGCTATTGTAAAATAAGGACCAACAATTTATCTAGCCATGCATTTCTCTTGATTATGAAACTAAACAAGTAAGTAAACCATATGGAGAGAGGTAGTTCTAGATCACCTGAGACACTTGCTAATGCATGGGTTGACTTACAAAAGTCATTTCTTTCTCCTGAATTTCATTTTGTCCATCTGTACAAAAAGGAGATGGTACAGACTATCTCTGAGGTCCCTGCTCTGAACTTCTGTGATTCTAGGAGAGGTCAAGTTCTGGTACTTGGCCTGGTTTTAGTATCAGGCCCCTGCAAGGAGCAACAAGTCTTTTCCATGCAATCCTTCTTGCTGGATGTATTTATATCAGCACCTGAATTAAGTTGGTTGACAATCATTGGTCAATACTGGGACTGAACATGAAGACTTGACCATCAGATCAATCCTTTCCCCATCCAGTTAGGAAGCACCATTCAGGTAGTGGAAACTCCATTTCTAAACTGCCCAGATTCTCCAAGTATAGGAAATATGTATGCTGCCTCTGATGATTGATGTCACCAAGCAAGGACAATTGTCATCCACAGGTCAGCAAAAAGAACATTTGCTCTAGAGTGATAGAGCTCCAATTTGAGACATAGCTTTGGTCCTAACTTGGTTTGAGTTCTTGAAACTGAGCTTCAGTTTACACATATTTAAATTTTAGAATAACATCTAACTGCACTGGCTCCAGTGTTCTTCACTCGGGTGACAAAATAGATGAGACTAATTTTTTATGACAATTTATTATGTTATTAACATGAAGATGATGGTAAAGGTGATTTTTATATAATTCAACATTAATTGAGAATTCACAATGATATGTGGATCACAATGAGAACGTGATATGATTTTCAAGGACCCTTCAGTTTGTTTGAGGGGAACAAGAGTGTGGCCAGGATGCAAAAAAATAACATAAAAAAGGGTAAAACTGAGAAGTTTATAGAAGGAGTGCAAAATAGTCCAAGCAGAGACAATGTGCAGGTAATTCATTACATTAACAGAGAAAAGAAGTTAAAACATAAGAATCTGAACAGATAACATAGTTCAGAGAGAAAAGATGGATAAAATTCAACAGCTATTCGTGATTAAAAATTATCAGAAAATACCCCAGAAAAACTTCCCAAACTAGAAAACAGCCATATGCCAGGAACCAAAAATAAATGTTATAGTAACGTTAGAAACATTCTCAATTAAATACAAAAGAAGTTACAGATGCACACCCCTGCCCACGCTTATTCAGCACCCTGCTACTGCTACTGCTAAGTCACTCAGTCGTGTCCGACTCTTAGTGACCCCATGGACTGCAGCCTACCAGGCTCCTCCGTCCATGGGATTTTCCAGGCAAGAGCACTGGAGTGATTCAGCACCCTATAGAGATCTTACCCAGTGGCACAGACAAAATAAAGGAACAAGTCAATGCATTAACTGTGGAAAAAGAAGTCAAAAAAGGTCTCCTTATTTGCAGATAATATGATCATCTATCCAGAAAATTCATGACAATCAATGTTTAAATTATGAAGATTATGAAAGTTCAGAGATGTGGTTACATGTAATATCAGTAGCTTTCCTAAACATTAGCAAAACCAATTAGAAAATATGAAATAAAAATTACAATAGCAATAAAAACTATAAAATTGTTAGAAATGTGAGCACTATGTGATGTATTAAAATGCATTTTAAAAGACTGAATATGTGGAGAGAGAATCAGTATTTGTGGGAGGGAAAATTCAATGTCAAGGAGAAGTTCTGATGACATTTAGAAGAATGAAGTAGTTCCATGAATACTGACATGTGAAGATGTTTAAGACTTTTTTTAATAGTAATTTTTTTAATAATTGGTTTACAAAGCTCTGTTATTTTCTGTGTACAACAAAGTGAATCAGCTGTATGTATACATATATCCCCTCCCTCTTGAGCCTCCCTCCCACCCACACATCTAGGTCATCACAGAGCACTAAAGAAGAAAGGAAGCTGTAGAATAAAATTAAAATATCCATGTTTTTAAAAAATATGCATTTCTATGTACATGAATGCAAGTAAATGCCTAGCAAAAATTGATGTGGTTACCTCAGGGAAAGAGACTGGGATTAGGCATAGGAAGGGATTCAGATTTTTTCAGTATTCTTAGAATTTTTTTTTGCAATGTGTCACTTGCAAGAGGTTTAATACCAATGGGAAAAAAAAAAGGCAGGAGGGAAATAGAAGAAAGTAATTTCTTAGAACAGCTGTTTGAAAGAAGAGGAGGTTTTCAACAGGTGGAGACAAGTGGCAAACCATTTCAGAATGGAAGAAAAGCCCTGAGGAAAGGTGTGGGAGCATACACACGAAGGAGTCTGAAGTTTTCCCGGTTCCCGATTTATACCGTGCAAACTGATAGTTTACAAAGCACATTTCACCCAGCGTCTCGTATGAGTGGCACTCTAATCTAGAAAAACATCAGATCTGCTATATTCAAAATCCTGTAATATCTTTCTGTAACCATAATAGAAAAGAATATAAAATGAATGTAATGTATGTATAATGGAGTCATTTTGTCGCATAGCAAAAATTAACCCAACATTATAAATCAACTATACTTCAATAAAAAAATTAGAAAAAAAATTAAAAAACATCCATTCTGGATTTGGATCCCAGCTCTGCCACTAGCTAGCTGTGTAACCATGGGCAAGTTACTCAACCCCACTGAGCTTAGGTTTTCTCATCTCTTAACTGGACCAATAAAAATACCTGATCTATGGTTATATCCTAACTGGAAAAACAATAAAGGAGAGGAAAATTTGGAGCAGAGCATGTCTTTTGGGGTATTCTACCTCTTTTAGGGTATTCTAACTTTTTCTAGTCTACTTTGAAATTTTGGATACTTTTCCCTCCATATGAAAATCCTGTATTTTCCAATTTTCTGTCTTGGAAATCATTATTGTTTTTAATATGAATAATATCTTTGATGACCTCTTTCCTTCAGATGCTATGTGGTGAAATGGCAGTGAACAAGGTGTGGTTTAGAATCTGCACTAAACGTGCAAACCCTGCATTGAGCAGGGCAGGAGACTGGCCACGGAAAACACTGTAAAGAAGCTTCCACAGCATTTCTTTTCTCTCTGATTTGTTATAGATCAAGCCCTTTCTTTCCTCTGTGAAAGAAATGGTGAAAAGGATAAATGAGAATTCATAAGGCAAATCAGTTCTCAAAGAAAAAAAAAAAAATCATTCTCAGAAATGAAGGCAGACTTCCCCCAGCATGGCTATAGGTGAGACAGAAGTCAGTCACCATGTTTAATATTTTAACAAGAATGCAAGCGTAAATAACATCATTACAAAATGTGATCCCATAAACCAGAAAGGCTGTGCCTTTGAGTTTTTGCATGATTAGGCTTTGGGAGAATGAAAATGGAAGGCGATAGAAATGCAGTCAGAATTTGATTTTTATCATCTCAGAATTACAGGAAAGAAATGGTGAGCCTGTGGAGCATAAAAATAACTGTTCAATCTCCCAAGGGAATTCTTTATGTTTAGAAAAACCCATACAGATTGTATACAATTAAGAAAGTTCCTTCCATGAATTATGCATGTTGGAATTGAATCTTCCACAATCTAAATGGGAGATTCACTGATCTATAAGAACACAGGTTAAGTTCTCAGTTAGCATCTTAGTTTATTTTTCCCATTACAGCTCTTATATATTCTAAAACATCCACTTCTGGGTTCAGGAAAAAATTCAGTGTTCTCCACACTTCTTTTTAAGTTTAAAATCCCCTTAAGTGTCTCTCCAGCCTGTTATATATTAATATACAGTTGATTAACTTTCAAAGTTGTTAATGGAGAGTATTAAATGAAGAACTGAATGAGTTTACTTTTCTTTCTCAAAATCCCTCAAATACATAAACCAGGTTATTCTTTTTGACACTAAACCTTTGTTAAAAGTTTCATATCAAGTTCTTATTAAAAAATAACATATTATGCACTAGAGTAACAAAAGGTCTGTGTCTAATACACTTAGTCTATCCTTGCACACCTGCCCTGAAACTTTTCCTCTTTTTTCTACTGCCTCTGGGTTCAGAAGCCTAGAAGTGTCTCCAATAGCCTCAGGCTCCTCAGAAAGTACGGGGTTCCAAGAGAGGCTGGAGAACTCTTTCAGCCGGAGTCTCATTAGCATTCTTGACTCTTGGCTTCATCGTATCATAGGTCCTTTGTGAGAATGCCAGGGTCAAAGCATGAAAGTCCCCCAGAGCAATGGTTACATTATACATTACACTTAGTGGCTAATAAGTCATGCCATCATCATCAAAAGCATTTTTGAGCGACTCTTGCAGGAGGCGGTATGTGATACAGAGTGCTTGCTACAGGGTCCACACTTCAGTAGCTGGCTTGGGAAATTTTTCTGGAGCAGTAGGGTCCTCAAAAGACTTGTAGAGGTAATAGATTGTCATAGGTCTGTGTATCACCAAGCTGATCGCTGTGACCAATCCTGAGTCCAGCCATAAAGCAGAGTGACTGATGCTGGACCCGTTCAAATCCAGAACTAATATGATAAAGGTCAAATCTGATCCTGTTAGAATCAGAAAACTTCTGCACAAACTCACCCATGCACAGTTACACTAGGTCCAGGCAGTCATTTACAGTTGCTTCTTCTCGCTCACAATGGGGATAACCAAGAGTGTATGATGGCTTTACGGAGTCTCCCCTCACTTCTGAAGACAGAAGCAAACAAACTCATAGCATGTGCTCTACCAGTAGTAAGAAAGGAATAACTAGCTTTGAGGGAAGACATTAGCTTGAGTTTAGGCTTCCTATTGACCTGTATATATCGTGGGTAGAACTATTAATCACAATGAACTTCAATTGCCTCAACTGTAAGATGAAAATAATGATAACTTCCTACTAAACAAGGTTATTGGAAAGCTCAAGCTTGACAATCACTGTGAAAATGGTTCTCATCAGATGCAAATTATATACACTTATTTGAAATTATTTGTATCTTATTATCATTTTTATTTCATGCTGTTCATAGGGTTCTCAAGGCAAGAATGCTGAAGAGCTTTGCCATTCCCTTCTCCAGGGACCACATTTTATCAGAACTCTCCATGACACGTCTGTCTTGGGTGGCTCTACATGGCGTGGCTCATAGTTTTATTGAGTTAGACAAAGCTGTGATCCATGTGATCAGTTTGGTTAGTTTTCTGTGATTGTGGTTTTCAATCTGTCTGCCTTCTAATGCATAAGGGTAAGAGACTTGTGGAAGCTTCCTGATGGGAGGGACTGGCTGTGGGAAAAACTGGGTTTTGCTCTGATGGACAAGGCCATGCTCAGTAAATCTTTAATCCAATTTTCTGCTGATGGGTGGGACTGTGTTCCCTCCCTGTAGTTTGACCTGAGGCCAAACTATTGTAGGGATAATGGCAACCTCCTCCAAAGGACATATGCCAGCATAAGTTGCAGGACTGCGGCAGTCAGTGTCCCTGACCCCACAGCAGGGCACTATCAACTCACACCTCCACTGGAGACTCCGAAACACTCATAGGACAGTCTGGCTCAGTCTCCTGTGAGGTTATTGCTCCTTTCTCCTGGGTCCTGGTGCACACAAGGTTTTCTCTGTACCCTCAAAGAGTCTCTGTTTCTCCAGTCCTGTGGAAGTTCTGTAATCAAATACCACTGGCTATTTAAAGTCAAATTCCGCGGAGGTTCTCAGTGCCTTTGCTGAATCCCCAAGTTGGGAAATCTGTTGTGAGCGTGAGAACTTTCGCAACAGTGCAAGAACTTCTTCGATATAACTGTTTCTAGTTTGTGGGTCACTCGCTCAGCAGCTCTATAGTGGGGCTAGGTAATGTTCAAAATCCTCCAAGCTAGGCTTCAACAGTATTTGAACTGAGAACTTCCAGATGTACAAGCTGGATTTCAAAAAGGCAGAGGAACCAGAGATCAAATTGTCAACATATGTTGGATCATAGAAAAAACAAGAGAATTCCAGAAAAACGTCTACTTCTGCTTCATTGACTATGCTAAGACCTTTATGTAGATCACAACAAACTGTGGAAAATTCTTAAAGAGATAGGAATACCTGACTATCTTACCTGCCTCCTGAGAAACCTGTATGTAGGTCAAGAAGCAACAGTTAGAACTGGACATGGAACAATGGACTGGCTCTAAATTGGGAAAGGAGTACGTTAAGGCTGTATATTGTCACCCTGCTTATTTAACTTATATGCAGAGTACATCATGAGAAATGCTGGGCTGAATGAAGCACAAGCTGGAATCAAGATTCCTGGGAGAAGTATCAATGACCTCAGATATGTAGATAACACCACTCTTATGGCAGAAAGCAAAGAGGAACGAAGGAGCCTCTTGATGAAAGTAAAAGAGAAGAGTGAAAAAGCTGGCTTAAAACTCAATATTCAAAAAATGAAGATCTTGTCATCTGGTCCCACCACTTCATGGCAAATAGAGAAACAATGGAAACAGTGAAAGATTTTATTTTCTTGGACTCCAAAATCACTGCAGACAGTGACTGTAGCCATGAAATTTAAAAATGCTTACTCCTTGGAAGAAAACCTATGACAAACCTAGACAGCATATTAAAAAGCAGAGACATCATTTTGCTGACAAATGTCCATTAGGGTCAAAGATACAGTTTTTCCAGTAGTCGTGTATGGATATGAGAGTTGGACCATAAAGAAGGCTGAGCACCAAAGAATTGATGCTTTTGAACTGTGTTTTTGGAGAAGACTCTTGAGAGTCCCTCGGACAGCAAGGAGATCAAACCAGTCAATCCTAAAGGAAATCAATCCTGAATACTCACTGAGGGACTGATGCTGAAACTGAAGCCCCAATAGTTTGGCCACCAGACATGAAGAGCCGACTCATTGGAAAGACCCTGATGCTGGGAAAGATTGAAGGCAGGAGAAGAAGGGGATGACAGAGGATGAAATGGTTGGATGGCATCACCAACTCAAGGGACAAGAGTTTGAGCAAGCTCTGGGAGATGGTGAAGAACAGGGAAACCTGGTTTGCTATAGTCCATGTGGTCATAAAGAATCGGACACAACTGAACGACTGAACCACAACAAATCATCTTTATTACGGATGCTGATCAGCACACTTCAATCGTCTAAGAATCACTTGGAAAGCTTGTTAAAATGCAGATTCTAATTCAGTAGGTCTGGGAAGGGACTCAAGAGTCTGTAGCTCTAATAAGCTCCCAAGTGATACCAGTACTGCTGGTCTGGGAACCATACTTATGTTGCAAGAACTCAGGATAATTTAGGATCCTTAAAAGTGATACATGCTTAAAATACTTCCACACATGACTCTGGTGATTAGGATCTAAACATCTTAGGTTATTTATTCTATTTTGAACAGAAAAGCAGTGTTTACTTTGCACGAACTTCAGGTGTTGAAGGCACAAATCGAACACATGACTTCAGTTGTGGCCTATTGGCTTCTGTTACCATAAACTATCGATGCAATAAACAGAATATTGATGAACATCTTCCATACATTTTTTCCCGTTAGAAATTTTGCTTTGCCTAAACACTCAGCAACCCTTTAGAGAAATTTCAGTTTGGCAACTCACTTCTCGCTGTCCCAAGAAATTATTTCCAGTAAAGAAGAACTATGACTGGATGGGCTGAGATGGGCCTTTCGATTACACGCATCCACCCCACCCAGCAGCCTCTCTGCAGCTGTGCTCCTGTGAAATTCATCTTTGTCACAAATAGCAAATCACATGCTATAGAATATCACAATCTCATTATGGGATGTCATCTCACAGCACAAATACATTATTTTCACCAGATTTACAGACAGCACGGCCCATGTCACTGCAGCCTGTGATGGATGGCTTTCTCTGGATGTATCTGAGTACATGATTTACACACAGCAGGACCCTGAGAGACATGGACCGCAGCCAGCCCCAGAAGGGTCTGGACAAGGTTCCTCCTTCACGGTCTCTTAAACACGAAAGCCAATGGTTGGAAAATATTGTGGCACCCACATTACAGGAAAAGAAAAATAGGAACCACTTCAAAAGTCATACCAGAACACTTTCCTTCACTTCTCACTTATTAGAATTTAGACTTCAAAACAAAAGGATTTTGTTGGATGGGCCAACAAAGAAACATCTAGTACTAAATTCCATTCTACAGAAAACTATTACTCAACAAGGCATCATATCTCATGTGAGAAGAAGCTTGTGCTACAGCATTTTGGAATGTCTCAGGTGAGCAAGGACTCTTATCAGTAGCATAAGATGTAAAGAATTAACCTGTAATCTACTTGTTGCTACTCTATCTCTTTGAAATCTCAAAGAGAAATGGTACAGTGTAAATCTCATGATGGAGAATTTCAGGATTAAATGCATCTAACACCCCTCATATCTTCTGTTCAGAGCTTTAATCTCTTCCCCACATTGTAGCTGGTTGAACTCTGCTTGAATACTTGGGGGTTCTGAGGAGACCATCATCTCTATTCTTTTTTTTCTGAGATACTTGACATATTAGAAAGTTATTACACGTTGTGATATTATCCGTTCCGTTCAGTCGCTCAGTCGTGTCCGACTCTTTGCAACCCCATGAATTGCAGCACGCCAGGCCTCCCTGTCCATCACCAACTCCCGGAGTTCACTCAGACTCACGTCCATTGAGTCCGTGATGCCATCCAGCCATCTCATCCTCGGTCGTCCCCTTCTCCTCCTGCCCCCAATCCCTCCCAGCATCAGAGTCTTTTCCAATGAGTCAACTCTTCGCATGAGGTGGCCAAAGTATTGGAGCTTCAGTTTTAGCATCATTCCTTCCAAAGAAATCCCAGGGTTGATCTCCTTCACAAAGGACTGGTTGGATCTCCCTGGCCTGGGTCTAAGTCTGGCTCACAGAATATGTCTCAATCATCATCTTCCCTGGTGGCTTAGCCTGTAAAGAATCTGCCTGCAGTGAAGGAGACCTGAGTTCAATCCCTGGGTCAAGAGGATCCCCTGGAGATCGGCATCTCAATCCACTCCAATATTCTTGCCTGGAGAATTTCTTGGACAGAGGAGCCTGGCGGGCTGCAGTCCATGGGGTTGCAAAGAGTCGGACATGTCTGAGCAACTAACACACACACATCATCTTCCCAGCACTTCATCTCTCTGGGCCAGGGAACCTCAGCCTCTGGGCTGAAGACTGGTACCTCCTGTCAGATCAGCGACAGCATTAGATTATAAATAAAGTGCACAATAAATGTAATGCACTTGAATCATCTTGAAATTATCCCCCCCACCCCTCATCCACGGAAAAATTGTCTTTCTTGACCACTCCTCTAGGCTCTGCCTGCCACCAATGAAAGCACAAACAACAAATATTTTTAATGCTGTGCTGGTTCAGATGGAAAATTAATTTTATAAAGGAGCAGCATCATGCTCATACTGAATTTTAAATTTTTTTCAAATTTAATTGCATGTGCTTATCAGAAGGAGAGACAGACAGACAGAGATGCAGAGTGAGAGAGGCAGAACAGAGACAGTGGCAGAGAGATCTGGGAGACAGAGTGAGCAAACCAGAATAGCAAGCACAAAGAATTTACTGTCCTAAATAGAGTCAGTGATTTTGTCTGCCATTTGCCCCAGTGAGTGCACACCCCAAGATAATCTGAGAATCTATTTTCAATGTTGGCTCAGTTCCCAGGTGTCTCCCACAGCAGAGACAACTTAGCACAGTGAACGGGCTTTAATTATTTAAGATGACTTTTTTTGGTATAACGTAGCATCTAAACATGAGCCAACTGTTTCCTCTGGTAAACTACTAATATTCAGCAGGCAAACAATAATTTTAAACTAAGTGCATTTGTTTTCTATTGCTGCTATAACAAATTATCATAAGCCTAATGACAACACAATTTATAATCTCATATTTCTGGAGAGTTAGGAGTTTGAATATGGGTCTTAAAAACTAAAGTCAGTGTGTCAGCAGGACTTCATTCATTCTGGAGGTTCTAGGGGAGAATCGTTCCTTGTTTCTTCCAGCTCCTAGAGGCAGTCTACACTCCTTGGCTCATGGCCTCCCTTCGACAATGGTGCCCTTTCAACCTCCGCCTCCGTCTCTGCCTCCGCCTCGTCATTGCATCTCCTTCTCTGACTCTGTCTGTCCAGCCTCCCTCTTTTGAGGACTTTGTGATCACATTAGGCTCAACTGGAACAATCTAGATGAGTCTCCTCATCTCAGAGTGCTTAACTTAATCATATTTGCAAAGTCCCTTACATGTACATTTGCAAACGTAAAATAATATACTCACAGATTTCGAGGATTAGGATGTAGACGTCTTTGGGGTGGTGGGTGAGTGGTATTATTCAGCCAACTATACTAAGTTAAAGCAGAGGCAATTCTGTACTTCCTAATATATGTGTATAAAGATGTTGGAGTGAGGAAATCACAAGTACCCTAGATTTTGATCTTAGCATCTCTCCTCCCACTGCTTGTGTGCTTGATGGTAGCTCACTTTCAGAGCTGGGAGGAGGATGAGATGAGGCCCCTGGGGAGCACATTAGGTAGTGTTCATACACAGGTGCCAACCAGTGCTCATACAACCCTAAGAATGAGGGCCTCCTTCAAACTCTAGGCACCTTGTTTGCCTCATCACAGGCCCTGGAACACTTTATCTATCTATGGGACCTACATCACTTTATCTATGCTTTGGTTTTCTCTTCTGCAAAACTGGAGTGTCAAGTTAACAATACTCGTTTCTATACCGCTTTCTTTGTTTTGCTTTGTTTCATAAGAAGCAGCTGAACTTAGTAGACACGAAAGCACTTTGTCAACAGTAAATGCTATGCATACATCAGTGATAGCTAAGATTTTTTGAAAGCATGAGTGTAGAAGAAGTGATACTTTTTACTTTTCACCCAATTAGTGTAAGAGTTACTCATCCAAACCAAAGGAATTAACATATATGTTTACAAAGATAAATCAGATATGTCCAAAAGGTACTCTATCAATTTATGACAATGGCTCTTCAATCTTGACTGCACACTGGAATCACCCAGGAAGCTTTACAAAGTGCTAATGCCTAGGTCTCATCCCCTGAGATTCTCGTTTAATGGGTGTGTTGTGCAGCCCAGGCACTGGGATTTTTAAAACTTCCCAGCTGACTCTAATGTGTAGCCAAGGTTGAGTGACTCTGGCTAGTGACTTCTTTAGAAGCCTCAGAAATGTGAATTGATTTAAATTTTATGGAGAACAATGAACATACTTTTCCTGTTTGCAAAACATATTCCATAAAACCAACATGACAGGCAAAATTCACAAAATCATATTTTGATTTACACACAAACTTTTTTTTAAACCTACAGGAGGTATCTAACCTGACAAGAGGACAACAAAACCACTTCAGTATTCTTGCCTGGAGAATTCCATGGGCAGCGGAGCCTGGCAGGCTACAGTCTATAGGGTCACAAAGAGTCGGACACAACTGAATCGACTTAGCATGCACACATGCACAGGAGGTATCTAAACATCAAAATGAGAGTTAATGCTTATTTTTAACAAAAATGTATTGGGGATAGGTTAAAAAGAAAAACAGACTTCGACAGTATCTCCTTTAGAGATTAAATCCCCTCTAATAATCAGTTCTTGTAGTGGTTCTAGAATTTGATGGCACATTAGCACCAACTTGTTTTGTTGTTTAGTTTCTAAATCAAGTTCAACTTTTTCATGACCCCATAGAATCTAGCCCATCAGGCTCCTCTGTCCATGGGATCTCCTAGACAAGAATACTGGAGCAGGTTGCCATTTCCTTCCCCAGGAAATCTTCCTGACCCAGGGATCAAACCCATGTCTCCTGCATTGACAGGTGGATCTTCACCACTGAGCAATTTTGGAAGCCTTGAACCAACTAGTTCAGTTCAGTCGCTCAGTCGTGTCCAACTGTTTGTGACCCTATGAATGCAGCACGCCAGGCCTCCCTGTCCATCACCATTTTCCGGAGTTCACTCAGACTCACGTTCATCAAGTCCGTGATGCCATCCAGCCATCTCATCCTCGGTCATCCCCTTCTCCTCCTGCCCCCAGTCTNGAAAGTGTTCTAGTTTCATTCTTTTACAAGTGGTTGACCAGTTTTCCCAGCACCACTTGTTAAAGAGATTGTCTTTAATCCATTGTATATTCTTGCCTTCCATTGTATATTTTTGCCTTTGATATATTTTATAAATATTTTTTACACGGAGGTGAGAGTATAGGGACACATCTATTTACACTCTTTCTCACAAAATACTGTATGCTCTACAATATAAATTAAATGGCCACTTCCATCTTCTCTACAGATTTTCCTTTAATCAATAACCTTGTGCCAAGGGGAGTGTTGCTTTGGGGAAGATCAAAGAAGGGCATCAAGTATCAGCTGATACATGGATGACCAGTTTTTAGATGAAAGAGGTGTACTTCCTTAACTTAAAACAATGTTCCTCCCTAGAAAATACAATGTAAATATTGTACAGATATTATTTTAAGAATGTTGACATGTGGAGATCAATTTATTAGGTTGCTGAGCAATGCCACTTATTCCTGTGCTTGAGGAAATTATAAGTAGAAGAAATTAGTTGTATGAATAGTAGATAGACAAGGAGAGAAACAAGGTACTATTTAGGTTTTGGAGGTGTTGCAGGTAAGGCCCAAAAGGTGTTGTTGCAAATCAAAGCCCCATATTTTAATCTGAGCATATATTTCATAGTATATTTTCAGGTTTTAGGAAAATGAATACATTTAAGGTATTTCCACATCTTGGAACTATTGTATTTTGATTAATCAATATTTTAAACTTCTAAATATATTCCCAGTTTATTGTTGTAGAGTGACATGTTCTAGTCTTTAACCTTCTGTTCTTTTCCTCTATTTCTTTGCATTGATCACTGAAGAAGGCTTTCTTATCTATTCTTGCTGTTCTTTGGAACTCTGCATTCAGATGCTTATATCTTTCCTTTTCCCCTTTGCTTTTCACCTCTCTTCTTTTCACAGCTATTTGTAAGGCCTCCCCAGACAGCCATTTTGCTTCTTTGCATTTCTTTGCCATGGGGATGGTCTTGATCCCTGTCTCCTGTACAATATCATGAACCTCATTCCATAGTTCATCAGGCACTCTATCTATCAGATCTAGTCCCTTAAATCTATTTCTCACTTCCACTGTATAATCATAAGGAATTTGATTTAGGTCATACCTGAATGGTCTAGTGGTTTTTTCCTAGTTTCTTCAATTTAAGTCTGAATTTGGCAATCAGGAGTTCATGATCTGAGCCACAGTCAGCTCCCGGTCTTGTCTTTGTTGACTGTATAGAGCTTCTCCATCTTTGTTGATTTAGGTCATACCTGATGGTCTAGTGGTTTTTTCCTAGTTTCTTCAATTTAAGTCTGAATTTGGCAATCAGGAGTTCATGATCTGAGCCACAGTCAGCTCCCGGTCTTGTCTTTGTTGACTGTATAGAGCTTCTCCATCTTTGGCTGCAAAGAATATAATCAATCTGATTTCGGTGCTGACCATCTGGTGATGTCCATGTGTAGAGTCTTCTCTTGTGTTGTTGGAAGAGGGTGTTTGGTATGACCAGTGCATTTTCTTGGAAAAACTCTATTAGTCTTTGCCCTGCTTCATTCTGCATTCCAAGGCCAAATTTGCCTGTTAGGCCAGGTGTTTCTTGACTTCCTACTTTTGCATTCCAGTCCCCTATAATGAAAAGGACATCTTTTTTGGGTGTTAGTTCTAAAAGATCTTGTAGGTCTTCATAAAACCATTCAACTTCAGCTTTTTCAACGTTACTGGTTGGGGCATAGACTTGGATAACTGTGATATTGAATGGTTTGCCTTGGAGACGAACAGAGATCATTCTGTCGTTTTTGAGATTGCATCCAAGTACTGCATTTCGGACTCTTTTGTTGACCATGATGGCTACTCCATTTCTTCTGAGAGATTCCTGCCCACAGTAGTAAATATAATAGTCATCTGAGTTAAATTCACCCATTCCAGTCCATTTTAGTTCACTGATTCCTAGAATGTCGACGTTCACCCTTGCCATCTCTTGTTTGACCACTTCCAATTTGCCTTGATTCATGGACCTGACATTCCAGGTTCCTATGCAATACTGCTCTTTACAGCATTGGATCTTGTTTCTATCACCAGTCACATCCACAACTGGGTACTGTTTTTGCTTTGGCTCTATCCCTTCATTCTGTCTGGAGTTATTTCTCCACTGATCTCCAGTAGCATATTGGGTACCTACCAACTTGGGGAGTTTCTCTTTTGGTATCCTGTCATTTTGCCTTTTCATACTGTTCATGGGGTTCTCAAGGCAAGAATACTGAAGTGGCTTGCCATTCCGTTTTTCAGTGGACCACATTCTGTCAGACCTCTCCACCATGACCCACCCATCTTGGGTTGCGCCGCAGGCATGGCTTGGTTTCCTTGAGTTAGACAAGGGTGTGGTCCTAGTGTGATTAGATTGACTAGTTTTCTGTGAGTATGGTTTCAGTGTGTCTGCCCTCTGATTCCCTCTTGCAACACCTACCATCTTACTTGGGTTTCTCTTACCTTGGGTGAGGGGTATCTCTTCACGGCTGCTCCAGCAAAGCACAGCCGCTGCACCTTACCTTGGACGAAGGGAACATTTCATGCAAAGATGGGCTCGATAAAGGACAGAAATGGTCTGGACCTAACAGAGGCAGAAGATTTTAAGAAGAGGTGGCAGGAATACACGGAAGAACTGTACAAAAAAGATCGTCACGACCCAGATAATCATGAGGATGTGATGACTAATCTAGAGCCAGACATCTTGGAATGTGAAGTCAAGTGGGCCTTATTGAAGTGGCTTGCCATTCCCTTCTTCAGTGGACCACATTCTGTCAGACCTCTCCACCATGACCCTCCCATCTTGGGTTGCCCTGCAGGCATGGCTTGGTTTCATTGAGTCAGACAAGGGTGTGGTCCTAGTGTGATTAGATTGACTAGTTTTCTGTGAGTATGGTTTCGGAATCAGGGAATTAACATGGACTGGAATGGGTGAATTTAACTCAGATGACCATTATATCTACTATTGTGGGCAAGAATCCCTTAGAAGAAATGGAGTAGCCCTCATAGTCAACAAAAGAATCTGAAATGCAGCTGCTGCTGCTAAGTCGCTTCAGTCATGTCTGACTCTAGTGACCCCATGGACTGTAGCCCACCAGGCTCCTCTGTCCATGGGATTTTCCAGGCAAGAGTACTGGAGTCGGGTGCCATCACCTTCTCCGTGAAATGCAGCACTTGTATGCAATCTCAAAAATGACAGAATGATCTCTATTCGTTTCCAAGGCAAACCATTCAATATCACAGTAATCCAAGTCTATGCCCCAACCAGTAATGCTGAAGAGGCTGAAGGTGAACAGTTCTATAATGACCTACAAGACCTTCTAGAACTAACATCCAGAAAAGAGGTCCTTTTCATTATATGGGCCTGGAGTTCAAAAGTAGGAAGACAAGAGCTATCTGGAGTAACAGGCAAATTTGGTCTTGGACTATGGAATGAAGCAGGGCAAAGTCTGAAAGAGTTTTGCCAAGAGAACACACTGCTCACAGCAAACACCCTCTTCTAACAACACAAGAGAAGACTCTACACATGGATATCACCAGATGGTCAATACTGAAATCAGACTAATTATATTATTTGTAGCCAAAGATGGGGTTGACACTTACAGTAACATGCAATTGTTGGTTTCTAAAGTTGGTGAACTATTTTCTATTCCTGTAATTTTAAACAGAATATTATAGAATATGTTAAATTACTGCTTGATAGTCAAACTTTTTTGGACTATGTATATTCAACTGTGAAGTATAGCATGGGACACTATATGCTAAATTGGGTTGAACTCTCATTAATTCCAATGGAGTTAGGAACATTTTTTTAAAATAACTTTCAGATATTGTCCCTATTTTCTCTTACCATTGAATTCTTGTACCAAATTATTGGGAAATAAATGAAAATAAGCTATATACAGGCTTTGATTAATTGTGTTCTATTTATATTGATGGGTTTAGTTATAGGTGTTGGTTGATTATTTTATGACTCTTCTCCCATGTTTGCTCTGGATTCTCAAATATAATTTCAGAAATGAAAGATTTATAGAGGAGTTAACTTATAATCTATTTTCTCTTTTATCTGTAAATAAAGAGATAAGCAATTTTAAGACACCGTTAAGTTCAGTTGTCCATAACTTGGTTGTAATGAAAACAATCAACAGTGAAACCAACAAGCAGATGCATTATATTTGGAATAGCATTATTTTAGGTCAAATCAAATGTGAAATGCGAGGCTTCTGATTGTCTTCTTGCAACTTAGTAAGTAATTTTTTGCTCTGATCGTGCTCCAAATGGAAACTAGCAAAAGACTAATTTAATCTAGGAGAATATTTCATTATAATTTTAGAGATTTTTCATATTACAAGTAATAAAGGAAAATAGAACTAATGAGACAAGATGTTAATGGTTTGTGGAAGCAGAGCCACATTACTTCTAAGTTTCTCAGTCAAGGATTCATCAGAGTGATCTGTCAAAATGAGTGATAATAATTTATGAACTAAATTCAGCTACACAGTAAGTGATGCACTATAAAACCACTGCACAACAAGGAGCCTTTGTTTCCTATTTACATATTAATAATTGAAAAGATTAACTGTAAAAATAATGAAATCTCCTTTGCTCATTTTAATATAATTCCACTTCTGATCTGCACTCTCACTAGGTTTTTACAATATGTAAGTGGCCTTTAATGCTTTCTTAACACCAAAATACTCTGTTAAATAATCAACTGAGTTATTTGAGAAAAGTAGTTATTTAAAAATATCAAAGTTAATTATTAATGTGTCATGATGTCCTTAATTTATCTTACATACAAATGAATTAAAGGATCAAAATTAGTTTTAAAAGTATAATTTCAGGTATAAAAGTAGATAATCAGTGAGCATTTACATTTCCGAGAGATAATTAAGTGTATCTTCAGGTCAGAAAATAATTGCCTATAGAATTACCAGATCTTAGAATCTGATGTCTGAAATTAAACTAAGTATTTTTCTATAAAATTATTGTCAGTTAGAATTTTTAAATTTCTTTAACATGGGAAATATCTCAATTATTGACACATACTGAAATTACAGTCGTCAAAATCCTATGCATTTTTCACATCCTCGACTCAGCCATGTTTGATTCCTATACCTTTCCTCTTTTTGATTATTATTATAAGACCTTATATTTTGCCACATAAGAAATCCATTCTATTAGACTCAGTTCATTTTCCTATATAACAAGATCTTCCTGAATATTAATCTATAATATCGTATATTAGCCATTTCTTTGATGTTTTGTGTTGGTTTCATCTTTGGAGGCTTCAACCAGGTTATTGCTGATATGCTGAAAACACCTCAGATTACATCAGTATGTTAAAAAGACGTCAATATCTTACAGACATCCTCTAAACATTTTCTATATTGACATCAAGCTATTAATCTGCATTTTAGTGTATGAGAGCAGAAAATATGCCCTGTCCAATTCTATTTTTGTTAATTGAAATATGTCATAAAATGTCATGAAGAACATGACAGAAAACTTGGAGAAAACTCTATATAAACTGCATATAGCAGTCTAATTCCCCATCTCAAAGAGCAGAGTGGACTTTCATATGTCCTTAGGAAAGTTTTCAAGAAAACGTTTTCATTTTTTTATATCATCCATATAAAAGAAGAAAAATGAGAAAAAGTCTGTGCTATTATGACTTGCTTTGGTTAAATGTTTCTCTAACCAAACACAACCTTTTCTCAGTGCTCACAAAGAATTTATTTTATAATTTAGTGCAGAGTTTTGTTTGAAATTAACATGAAATATTGTTGTTACTGTTGTTTAGTCGCTAAGTCAGGTCCAACTCTTTTGGGATTCCATGGGCTGTATGTAGCCTGTGAGGCTCTTCTGTCCATGGGATTTCCCAGGCAAGAATACTGAAGTGGGTTGCCATTTCCTTCTCCAGGGGATCTTCCTGACCCAAAGATGAAACTAACATCTTCTGTGTCTCCTGCTTTGGCAGGTGACTTCTTAATCACTTAACATCAGGTTGTCTTTAGCAACATTTTTCTGCATTCCCTCTTTATCAATTCATGCATTATTTACATATACCATGGGTAATCAGTGCTTTGCCCATTTGTGGTTTATAAAAAAAACCTGTTCAATCAATCCATCATTTCTTCTCAAATATATCACCATTTTAAGGAGCAATTTACATGGCTCACGGGTCCAGTCCATGTGGAATACCAAAGTATTGACTTAGAGTTCAATTTTCCTAGTTTACTCCATCTATTCAGTTTAAAATATTTCACTCCACAAAACTAAATTATTAAACAAAATCAAAAATATTCCATACATGACTATTATAAAATTATGACCAATCTAGACAGCATATTAAAAGTCAGAGACATTACTTTGCCAACAAATGTCCATCAGTCAAGGCTATGGTTTTTCCAGTGGTCATGTATGGATGTTAGAGTTGGACTATAAAGAAAACTGAGTGCCAAAGAATTGATGCTTTTGCACTGTGGTGTTGGAAAAGACTCTTGAGAGTACCTTGGACTGCAAGGAGATCCAACCAGTCTATCCTAATGGAAATCACCCTTGAATATTCATTGAAAGTACTACTGCTGAAGCTGAAACTACAACACTTTGGCACCTGATGCGAAGAACTGACTGATTGGGAAAGATCCTGATTCTGGGAAAGATTGAAGGTGGGAGGAGAAGGGGATGACAGAGGATGAGATGGTTGAATGGCATCATCAAGTCAATGGACATGAGTTTGGGTAAACTCCGGGAGTTGGTAATGGACAGGGAAGCTTGGCATGCTGCAGTCCATGGGGGCTGCAAAGAGTCAGACACGACTGAGTGACTGAACTGAACTGGAAATATTCCATATTCTGTCATTTATTAATATTACCATTTAATGAATCTCAGGTGAAGGGGGCATCTATTTCCTGGTCTTTGGTCCAAGTATTAATAAATGTCAATAAAGTTTGTCTTATTTTAAGTTTTATTTACAGATATCATTGTGGGTTCAAACCACTTTCCTTAGTATTTCTGTAGTGGTAGGAAAACAAAAGCAAAGTCTTACTCTCAGATTCTTTTTTTTTCTTTACCCAGGCTTATGTATTACAAACATTTTTCTTTCCATTCTATTTAATATTTCTAGATATATGGTATATCAGCTTCTACTTCAAGCTCTCAAATCATCCTTTTTTTTTTAAAATGGGATGGTTATACATAAGTTTATAGAAATCAACTCTAATTCACATGCAACTACAACTATTAATAATGTGTACTGAGCTGTGAAATGTAATAAGAGCTGTTCTAAATATTTGGCACGTAAGTTCCTTCATTCATTCCAAAGTCTGTGAAGTAAATACAATCGCCATCCCCATACTGTGCGTGTGCTCAGTCATGTCCGACTCTTTGTGACACCATAGCCTGTAGCTCTCCAGGCTCCTATGTTCACAGAATTTTGCAGGCAAGAATACTGGAGTGGGTTGCCATTTCCTTTCCCAATAATCCCCACATTTTCTTCTCCTGTAATTCCCGCATTACAGATGAGAAAACCAAGGTACAAATAGGCTAAATCTCTTTTCCAAGGTTACGCAGCTAGTAAGTATGAAAGAATCAGAAGATGAATCTAATCAATCTATTTCCAGAGCTTGAGCATGCTTAGCCACTTCACAGTCATAGCATTTCTCATAGTTAGTTCAAGATTACTTGCATTCTTCCTTTCAGATTCTTATCACTTCGCCTTAACCAACAATTTTAAAGTAAACTTTCATCACTTCTATTATACTTTGCAAAATAATTCTGTCCATTGTGTAAACCAAGAATTTGTCATTATTCTGCTTTATGGAGAGTAAGTGTGTACCTCCAGCACTGATATCCTTTCCCAGTGCTGTGATTTGCCACAAACCCATCCCCATTTAACTAGCTCAGTACCTTCTAGTATTAGGCTTCCCTGGTGGCTCAGATGGTAAATCATCTGCCCGCAATGCGGGAGACCTGGGTTTGATCCCTGGGTCGGGAAGATAACAATACCATTTTATTAATGTTTTCTCTGTACCTCTTTGTTCAAACTTCTCTAACACACTATATTTCCAGTAGATGGGCACTTACCTGACACATGGCCCATTCCAACTGGGTGAAATTCATATTAAAAAAAAATATATATATATATATTTCAACTGCAATCTTAGCCCAAATCTGATAATATTTTAGAATTTGTGCCATTATGCCCATATGTATGTATTTTTGAATAGAAATTGAGGCCCATATGTTTTACTTATATCATTCAAACTGCTTCCCTTAGAGAGGTCCTGGGGCAGGAATTTATTTTACTGAATCATCTGGACATATGATTTCTTCAAAGTTTTCAGCCAGTCTTCATTCATACATTAATGGAAATCAGGAGTGAGTGTAAGTCAGGATCCTGCTGCCTTAGATCTCGTTCTATCTCAACTTTCTGCATGAATTTTGACAGATCTTCTCAATGTCTCCTTCTTTAGTCATAATATATTCACAACATTGCTTATTGCATGTAAAAGTATCTTTAAAAGGTAAACAAGTCCTGCAAGCTAGGACACTGCAATTAATCAGCTCTTTATTCCTCACTGAATATAGATAATTTGCTGAGCATGGTTGTGAATGAATGTCACAAAACTTCAGTTCAGTTCAGTCGCACAGTCGTGTCCGACTCTTTGCGACCCCATGAATCGCAGTACGCCAGGCCTCCCTGTCCATCACCAACTCCCGGAGTTCACTCAGACTCACGTCCATTGAGTCTGTGATGCCATCCAGCCATCTCATCCTCGGTCGTCCCTTTCTCCTCCTGCCCCCAATCCCTCCCAGCATCAGGGTCTTTTCCAATGAGTCAACTCTTCGCATAAGGTGCCCAAAGTACTGGAGCTTCAGTTTCAGCATCATTCCTTCCAAAGAAATCCCAGGGTTGATCTCCTTCAGAATGGACTGGTTGGATCTCCTTGCAGTCCAAGGGACTCTCAAGAGTCTTCTCCAACACCACAGTTCAAAAGCATCAATTCTTCAGCTCTCAGCCTTCTTCACAGTCCAACTCTCACATCCATAAAACTGGCAGATCATAAAGAACCAAATGATAATAATACTTGATTGCATATACTAAATGTTAGATACCGGATAGAAGTTTTTAACTCTTATAGTAGTTTATTAGAAAGAAGTGGGTAGAAATATGCCCATAAACATAGTGTTTATTTACTAGATGAGAAATAAAAGATCTTAATGAGACTATATCAGCAAAAGAAAACAGTTATCTTAAACAATAGCTGCGGATGCTAAAGGCATACATTTCCTTTCCTTTGACTAAGAACAGGCTTCAAAGACATGTAGTGACAACGGTAGATGGCCTCAGTGGTGAACACAAAGCCCAAAGGAGAAAAGGTAATCTATCTTTTACTGCGTTAGCCATTTGTTTCTTATCTCCTACTTCTATTTTGTATGTTTTATTCTTATGTAAAATAATGGGTTGGGCTGCCCTGGTGGCTCAGTGGTAAAGAATCCACCTATCCATGCAGGAGACATGGGTTTGATCCCTGGGTCAGGAAGATCCCGATCCCCTGAAGAATGAAATAGCAACCAACTTTGGTATTCTTGCATGGAAAATTCCATGGACAGAGGAGCCTAGTGGGCTACAGTCCATGGGGCCACAAGAGTCCAACATGGCTGAGTGAAAACAACAACAAAATAATGGGTTTAGCTTCCTCTTTCTTTCTCTTTCAAATTCTGTGATTATTTAATTTTTTTCAGTTCAGTTCAGTTCAGTCGCTCAGTCATGTCTGACTCTTTGCAACCCCATGGAGTACAGCATGCCAGGCCTCCCCGTCCATTACCAACTCCCGGAGCTTGCCCAAACTCATGTCCATTGAATCAGTGCTGCCAACCAACCATCCCATCCTCTGTCGCCCCCTTCTCTCTTGCTTTCAATCTTTCTCAGCATCAGGGTCTTTTCCAATGAATTAGTTCTTCACATCATGTGGCCAAAGTATTGGAGCTTCAGCTTCAGCATCAGTCTTTTAATGAATTCAGGACTGATTTCCTTTAGCGTTGACTGGTTTGATCTCCTTGCACTCCAAGGGACTCTCAAGCTTCTCCAACAGCATAGTCCAAAAGAATCCATTCTTTGGCTTTTACTTATTTTTTTTAATTAATTAATTCTTAGAGAATACTAAACCACTCTAATTTGTTCAACACAATGCATTATGATACAAATTAAATTATCGAGAAATATATTGGAAGACATTAGAAAGTTATTCTCATAAGTTTTTGTATTTAAATGGCATCCAGATCTATCATCTATAAGGTTTTCTTATTTACATAGTTCATTATATAAAAATTAAAGCGTGGAATCTTTTCCATACTTTTCTAAAGAGCTATTTTTTTAAAATTTCTGATCTCTTGGTAAAATAATAACAAAATCTCAGAGACAAAATATAACTTCTATGAGTGAAATGGAAAGTTACCCTCAGAAAAATGACTTTCATAATTGCTGTAGAATAATATCAACTTTAACTTGATTTACTGATTACATATTTCTGCCAAATTTCTTTTTGCTTTTTCTTCTTCCTTAAGAATCAACAACCCAACTGACAGCATAATTACAAAAGTGCTAGATAGAATGTAATCATTTAATGGAGTATTAATGCTTTACTTTTAGCTTGGGAGTAGTAGTGAGCTAGTAGTGGGTACCACCTGAAATGGTATTTTTCTCAATCATGTTATAATTTTATCTAAATATTTTTAAAAATATGAATCAATAGCTGACCTTAGAACAAATACATAAATTTAAAAATAATCTAAAGAACAAAAACATAGTTTACAACTAATTAAAATGGTGAAACTGAATTATATCCTTATATTAAACAACTGAAATTATTATTATTATACTAGAAGATCTTTCCAAATGTGCATGAGTCAGGATCCTAGATTATCACCTTGACCATAACGGCAAAGGCTAGCACAAAATGTTCTGTGTATATAAATCAATTGCTTTGGTGGGTAGTAATAATAATAACAATAGTAATAATAATAAATAGATATTATAATCAATATTTATTTATATCAGAATGTATTTAAAGAAAAATTTTGTTGATTTCATGTTACGCTCTGGAAATGCTATTGGATTATACAGACTATATGATGGTTTGTTGTTATTTATCTTTTTATAAGTTACAAAGATGTGGTATTGAATTCTCAAATTTTCCTATGTGATTTTTCCTCATTATCAAACCTATTCAATTAGGATAAACGATTACAATCCAGAGATGAATGTGCTCACAACTCTATGCATGGAGTATGAGTCAGCAGGCTATACAGCTGAGCCAGGTGTTAATGAACTCTCACTTTGTTGGAGCTATGAGTCTGAGGCTCCTGGCTGGTAGTACTAGAAAAGTATTTAAGTGTGATTACAATGCACCCATCTCTATAGTCTCAAAACATAAAGAAGACCGGCCAATGATTCTAGCACAAATTCTTAATATCTTATTTGTTAAAATGCCTTTTTGGCATACTGTATGAATATATGTAACTGAAATAAACTAAAGATTCACAAGCCAAATTCAATTTTTCATAGGGACTCATTTCCAGAATATACTGCATCTTTAAAAATAAGAAAATACTTCTCAGAAATAATGGAGTATATAGTGGGACTATGAAAATGTTCAAACATTCAGAAAATGCTCCCACTGTTGTTTTTTTATATCCTTCACTTATCACATGGCTTTCTTCATGTAAAACTTTGGTAAATAAGGAATTCAGAATAAATGGGGAGTTAAAATGTCTTTCTTTGCCAGATTCTTTTAGCTTTATGGAAGTAGTAAAACAATAAACCTTAAAAACCAACAGACACAAACAAAACGCAATGAGTTTCTTGAATATTTTCATATGCATTCCAAGGTCTTCCACTGGTGCCATCGATTTATAGTTGTTTTCTACAAAACTGAATTGACAATTAGTAATGGATGAAGCTCTTCAGGGCCCATGAAGTGAGATAAATAAGATGTTATGGTACATTCAGTATTAATTCAAGGGAAAAATTTGATCAGCTCCCATACTGTCATACATGAGTGCCCGTACATCAGCTCTCATTCTGTCTGCTTCTGGCTTCATATAAACCTAATAACAATTCTATCAACTATTCACCTGCAAAACAGGAATGAATGTGTTTTCCTTTTATTCAGAAAAATGAGATGATATGTTACGTGTACTATTACATTTCATCTGTGAAAGTCTCCACAGTATTCATACAAATATAATAAGTAGAGATGGAGAACAGAGGCTAGTAAATTAATCTGCTTGGAGAAAATACTGAACAGTAAGATATTTTCCAATTTTAATAGGTACCACTTGTTAGATAAGTTAATTTCATGAATAGTGCTTCACCTAGCCATTGGTCATTCAAAATTTAAAATCTAGTCTATCTAAAATTTTGGAACTTACAGATTGGATTTGTTATCACTGAAGCATCTTGACTTCCCTGGTGGCTCAAAAGGTAAAGAATTTGCCTGCAATGCAGGAAACCCAGGTTCAATCCCTGGAACAGGCAGATCCCTTGGAGAAAGGAATGGCTACTCACTCTAGTATTGCCTGGAGAATTCCATGGATAGAGGAGCCTGGTGGGCTACAGTCCATGGAGTTGCAAAGAGTCAGACATGACTGAGCAACTTTCACATCTTACTATAGTCATAGCTAATATATAATTTAAGTAATATCCTTTATTATTTTCAATTAGGGGACTATAATTCATGTTAAAATTTTCTAAAATGTACATTGCATTTGAAAACAAAACATCACATTATAAGTTATTTCCATATGTTGGTTCCAATAAAAGAATCTGACAAAGAAGAAGACAGCATGTGAATTGCTTCACTTCTGTGATGAGGCTGTCTTTCCATAAAATAAGGAAGAGTCACCAGGCTGGCTTTCCTAATAGGGAGAATGAGGATGGCAAAGGAGAGTCAGAGCACTCAGCAGTCTGCTGACCTACTTTGTTATTATAACTCTAGAGCTATGAATGTATTTTTCTTTTTCAGTAAAGCTACATAGTGACTTGTCAGCAAATTAGGTACCTTTTGATAGGACTTTAAAAAACTCTGTTAAGGCAACACATCTTCTTTTAGAAAAAAAAAAATCAGTAACCTAATAATATAATTTCTATTTATAGAATTCAAATCTAAAATATACTGTTAGACCTGAAGAGAGGATATATTTTTAACTGAGATATTTAGTTTCATTTCTTAGTTATATTATTTCAATCAATCACTGTCTAATTACTTGTATGGCCTTTGCAAAACAAAAAGTGAGTCTATTTTAATTTTATCTTTATATATTTGCTAGAATATCAAGAGATAATAATATACTCATGCTAAGTTTCAATATTAACTTATATATGGGAGCTTGCATATGAATAATGTATTCCTTTTTTTCAAATTATTCTCTAAAAATTAATAAACAGCTTTTTCCACTGTGGCCCCTAAGCACATACTTATTTTGAATACTACAATTTTTTGAGCTAAAAGTGACTGAAGAGCCTCAATCCCCACATGTTGTTGAAGGTTCCTGGCTCAATGGAAATCAATCCTGAATATTCATTGCAGGGACTGATGCTGATGATGAAGCTGAAGCTTCAATACTTTGGCAACTTGAAATGAAAAGCAAACTCCCTGGAGAAGAGCCTGATACTGTGAAACACTGAAGGTAGTGGGGGAACGGGATGATAGACAATGAGATGGTTGAATGTCATCATCGACTCAATGGCACAAGTTTGAGCAAACTCCAGGAGACAGTGAAGGACAGGGAAGCCTGGTGTGCTGTATGTAGTCCATGGGGTTGCAAAGAGTTGGAACAACTGAAGAACAATGATACTGTCAATCAATGTCTAGGGACCATCCCTCCCAAAGAGTCCCATCCAATTGGAAGGGAGCTGGAAAATATGCAGTGTGTGGCTTCTTGGTTCTTGTACTGTGTCCCTGATATATTATTTCAAAGGAAAACAAAATTTTTCAGTAATTACAATTTTTCAATCAAATCTCATATTTTCTCCACATAAATTTTATTAATTAGGCTCTTCCAGACACTTTATATATCTTTTTTTCCTCTTATAATCTTAATATTGTTCATGCATCCTAATTTTTCTCTAAAGGTATTGTTATTTACATAGATATGAAAGGCACTGAAAGTCATTGATTTGGACTGTATGACTTTTGAGTACATTATATTCCCCACAAATTGGTCAAGTGAGTATTTATCTTTTAAGAAATAATTTGATGTACAAATTATTATATAACAAAAACTCCAAGGAATAACATTCAAAATGCACAATAGACTCCTTTACACATACTTTTCAAATGCTGTTGTTAATTTCCTGTTTGGTCATAAACAATTATTATTTATTCAGCAATATGCACAGGATGGGTATAGGACATGAGGGGAACACAGATACTTACAAGGCATATTGCTTGCCCTTTAGAACAGCATCTCTCAAAATGAAATAATACACAGACCCCTTCAAATAACAAAACAAAATATTATACGGAATGATCTTTGTGTTGGCTTAAATCATTTTGATTATGATTATTACTCAAATACAACAACTAGATATAAGTTTCTTGTCCTTAAAGTTCTTGTAAAGTTGAAACAGATGTACATTTGTAAATAAAATGTTAAAAAATAAGTTAATAAGCACGTTTCAACTTGAATTTATTGTGATGGATGATTTTTATTTTTCTGAAACCAAATAGTTGTTGTATACAAGGTAAGTATAGTGTTGATTATTATATATCACTGGGCTGCCCTGGTGGCTCGGCAGAAGAGAATGCAGGAGATGTGAGTTCGATCTCTGGGTGGGAAAGTTTCCCTGGAGAAGACAATGGCAACCCACTCCAACATTCTTGCCAGGGAAAGTCCATGGAGAGAGGAGCCTGGTGGCCTATAGCCTATCGGGTCACAAAAGAGTCAGACAGGACCTAGTAATTAAACAGCCACAATTACAGCACTAGTTTTTCTAGAGTATGTAGTTTAAAGGGCTTCCCTGATAGCTCAGTTGGTAAAGAAGCCGCCTGAAATGCAGGAGACCCTGGTTCTGTTCCTGGGTTGGGAAGATCCCCTGGAGAAGGGATAGGCTACCCACTCCAGGATTCTTGGGCTTCCCTTGTGGTTCAGCTGGTAAAGAATCTGCCCGCAATGCAGGAGACCTGTGTTGATCCCTGAATTGGGAAGATCCCCTGAAGAAGGGAAAGGCTACCCAGCTAGGACTTAGCAACTAAAAAATGATTATAGCACTAGTTTTTCTAGAGTATGTAGATTAACACATAAATTACGTGTGTTGTGATTAGTGACTTATTTTTCAAACCTAGTTCTCCATTTTGTCTGTGGTGATGAATTTGTATGTCTAATTTTATGTCATTTAGCCTTCACCCACTATAACTGGATCATTTATTTACTAAACCTATATGATATAATTATTATAATAGCAACTCATGACACAATTCACTTCAACTACAAAAGTAAATCTAGAGGTTGATTTAGGGCAGGCAATACTAAATTCATAATATGTTTATACTGAAACATTTCAAACTGTTGCCAACATATGTCCATATATTTAGTTACAAGATTTCTAGGAGAAAACCTGTATACTCTCTGAGATTAAATCTTCAGGCTTTAATTAGAGAAATATTGCTCTAGGAATGTATTTCTTAGCTGCAAATTCTTGTTTATTCTGTAAAATCATTCCCTAAATTATGTCATGATTAATATACAAGTTCAAATGTATCATACGCATTTTTTATTTTCTTAGATTTTCAAATAAATACTTTATAATATTTCATATGTTAACCCCAAAATCCATTGCCTCTGATCCCTTTAAAAATCAACTGTTACAATATTAGTATAACTGATATACCTAAAACATAGTCACAAAGTATCATGGGAATGACAAGATTTTCAAAATTATTCTTATCAAACATTAAGTACCTGGCAAATTGAAGATCTTCATCCAGACAAAAAACAAACATTTTTGTTTGATTCAAGCAAAAATAATTTCTTGAATGAATTTCAAGAAATGAGACATTTCTTGAAAGAAACAAAAACAAATATTACAAATGAACAGCAAGATTAATCCCTGTTCAGGTTGGTTTTTGTAATTCAGTATCCCTTACCTCATCAGTTCAAGTAGCCCAGGATGCTTAGCAGTTGGCTTTTTAAAAATAGCACTTAAGGAATAATTTAATGGAATTTATAAGGACTGGAAAGGAACTGGCTAAAATAAATTAATGTAACAATAAATTTACTGAACAAATTACCAGTTAAGGATGTAGTATAGTTATGGCAATGCCTCTGAATTTCTCATCACAGCACATATATGTAAAGTAGCTAGAGATGTATAAACAAGGATATAAATTAAAATAGAACATTATTTGTTGTTGTTGATTCGCTGTCTTAACCGACTCTTTTGTGACCCCGTGGACTGTAACCTCCAGGTTCCTCTGTCCATGGGAATTTCCAGGCAAAAACACTGGAGTGGGTTGCCATTTCCTTCTCCAGGAGATATTCCAGACCCAGGGTTCTAACCTGCATCTCCTGTTTGGCAGGAAGATTCTTACCATTGAGCTACTTGGGAAGCCTGCAGATATTATTAAGGAGGATTTAAATATATATAGAGAGAAGTGTACAGATATATTAATACATGTTTATGTGTTTAAGCAAGACTTAATACATATACATATAAAAATAAGAACATAGATATAAATGCAAAAGTAGTTAAGGAGGATTCAAAATAGTGTTTAAAAATATATATCATTTAAGAACATGACATGGAAAAGAAAGAAGATATAAGGAATTCACTCAACATTCTACATAATCATCATGTAAAATTGTTTAGTAATGACGTCAAATGTTAAAGCACAGCTGTTAACCCCATACCCCAAAATGACTAGTATCAGTCATGTCCTGCATCCTCCTAATCTTGCTTCTCAATTTTGGCCTTCCCAATTTGACTTCTGTTTTTCTACAGCTATGTCTCTTATCAGTCTTGCCACTTTTTATTGTCAGAGTTCAAATACTGATTTATAAATGACTTTTTACTTGGTATGCTGTGACTATAGGTCTCTTTTTCTTGGAACTTCTCTTTCCTATTTTCTATAATCTATATAACATCAGGTATTAAAATGTGGTTTAAAACAGAAACTAGAGAGTCAAATAGATATGCAGTCTAACCTTGATTTTATAATCTACTAAAGGTGTGAGATGATTAATTGGTTTAATCGCTAAAGATTTCAGTTTTCTGAACTGCAAAATGGAGAACAGTGTTTACCTCATTCTCATGCTTCAAATAAATAAATAAAATAGCATTTCTCAAAGTGCTAGGGCTTGCATACTATAAGCATGATAATGTAAACATAGGGTGCTTTTTTCTTATAATGGCTTTTCACTTTTAACTTTCTTTGTATGTAAATATGCTTCTCTTTGTTTTGTTGAGACAGATGAAAATTTTTCGAGAACTTTAACATTGTTGTTCAGCCTCTTGGTCATGTCAGCTCTTCGTGATCCCACAGACTGCAGCACAACAGGCTTCCCTGTCCTTAACTATCTCCCAGAGCTTACTCCAACTCATCAACTCATCTCCATTAAGTTAGTGATGCCATCAAACCATCTCGCCCTCTGTTGTCCCCTTCTCCTGCCTTCAATCTTTCTCAGCATCAGGGGCTTTTCTAATGAGTCGGCTCTTTGCATCAGGTGGTCAAAGTATTGGATCTTCAGCTTCAGTATCAGTCTTTCCAATGCATATTCAAGGCTGATTTCCTTTAGATTTGACTGGTTAGATCTCCTTGCAGTCCAAAGGACTCTCAAGAGTCTTCTCGAACACCACAGTTCAAAAGCATCAATTCTTCAGTGCTCAGTCTTTTTTATGTTCCAGCTCTCACATCCATACACAACCACTAGAAAAACCATAGCTTTGACTATATGGACCTTTGTCAGAAAAGTAATGTCTCTGATTTTTAATATGCTGTCTAGGGTTCTCATAGCTTTTCTTCCAAGGAGCATGTGTCTTTTCATTTTATGGCTGCAGTCACCATCTGCAGTGATTTTGGAGCCCAAGAAAATAAATTTATTAATGTTTCCATTGTTTTCCCATCTATTTGCCATGAAGTGATGGGACCAGATGCCATGGTCTTAGCTTTTTAAATGTTGAATTTTAAGCCAGCTTTTTCACTCTCCTATTTCACCTTCATCAAGAGACTCTTTAGTTCTCTTTCTGCCATAAGTGTGTGTCAACTGCATATGTGAGATTACTGGTATTTCTTCCAGCAATTTTGATTCCAGCTTGTGCTTCCTCCAGTGCAGCATTCACATACTGTACTCTGCATACAAGTTAAATAAACAGGGTGATGATATACAGCCTTGATGTACTCTTTTTCCAATTTGGAACCAGTCTGTTGTTCCATGTCCAGTTCTAACTGTTGCTTCTTGACCTGCATACAGATTTCTTAGGAGGCAGGTCAGATGGTCTGGCATGCCCATCTCTGTAAGAATTTCCCACAGTTTGTTGTGATCCACAGAGTTAAAGGCTTCGGAGTAGTCAAGGACGCAGAAGTAGGTATTTTTCTGGAATTCTCTTGCTTTTTCGATGACCCAACAGATAATGGCAATTTGATCTCTGGTTCCTCTGTCTTTTCTAAATCCAGTTTGAACATGTGGAAGATCTTGGTTCACATACTGTTGAAGCCTAACTTGGAGAATTTCACACATTACTTTGCTAGCATGTAAAATGAGTGCAGTTATGCAGTAGTTTGAACATTCTTTGACTTTGCCTTTCTTTGGAACTGGAATGAAAACTGACCTTTCCCAGTCCTGAGGCCACTGTTGAGTTTTCCAGATTTGTTGGCATATTGAGTGTAGCACTTACATAGCATCATCTTTCATATCTCCAAGGTCAAATGACACTGTTGAGATTCCCTATTGACTAAGAATTTTTTTCATAGTTGTTATCTCGTTATATCATTTATATTCACAATATAGAAAAAATTTATGGTCTTTATAGTTGAACATAATACAATTATTTTCTATGCTCTACATTAGAGTTAAACATGGAAAATACAATAAATAAATATGAAAGAAAACAGGAGCCAATTTTGTCACAAAACTGTAGCGTAAAAGAAAAGAATTAGAAAAGGCAAACTGCAAATGAAGGAGAGGATTTTAAAAATTTTAATAATTTATTTATTTGGCTGCATCAGGTTTAGTTGCAGCATGTGGGATCTAGTTCCATGACAAGGGATAGAACCTAGGCCCTGACATTAAAAGCTCAGTGTCTCGGCCAATGGGCCACCAGGGATGTCCCAGGAAAAGTATTTTGTTCAACATTATAATGTAACAAGTTTGACTTTGATAGATTAAATACACACACAGACCCAAATGAGTACATCCAGTGATATTTAAAGAAAAATGAGTAAGACATTACAATTTTTCTTCATTAAATGTACTTACCACTACACATATTAAGTAGTATATTTCCTAACATTATAATTATACAATTATATTCCATTTATGGATACCTAAAATAATCCCTTTGCTCTTTTAATAATGACAATTTCTACTTTTGGAAGATACCTAGAGAGAATTTAAAATAAAAATTATTTGCAAACTTAAATATTAGTTGGCGCCAATGATGAATCATATTTTGGCAGCAGTGTTATTTAGTGCTTTTTATAATTATTCATTCAGTCAGTAGTAGGTTTATATGAGCTTTTTTTTCCCTCACCCCCTACTCTCCTTGTATTGTCTTTATGTTTTACTTCTTCAGCGATAAGAAAAGTGATATCTATAATCAATGAGAAAAAATAGATTTAAAAAGTGAGTTGATCAAACTCCTTGATTTATTTTTTAGATATCAGAAGTTACATCTAGAACATTTCTCAAATTTTTGATGGTAAGTAATTTAGTTCAGTTCAGTTCAGTTGCTCAGTTGTGTCCGACTCTTTGCGACCCCATGAATCGCAGCACGCCAGGCCTCCCTGTCCATCACCAACTCCTGGAGTTCACTCAGAATAAGTAATTAGGTTACAACAAATTACTGTGTCTGGCACTGTTCAAGGCACCGAAAACAAAATAAATAACAAAATCCAGACAAATTCGTTGACCTAACGGCATTAGCATTTACGTTTCAGTGGGGGAAAACAGAAAAATAATAAGGGACAAAAGTATGTGTGTTTGTGCAGGCCCATTATTGTGTGTGTGTCTGCTGTTAAATTCTTTAAAGATAAAATATAAACCAATTGAGTAATATATTAGGGTGGTGAGGGAAGGCTTCTGAAGGCAGAGACCTTTAAACAGATATAAATGAAATTAAAGGCAGATCTAGGTGACATTAAGTCTCAAAGAAAAGAGTGAAAAGAATAAAGAATGGAGCAAGGAAGGGAGGGAAGAAAGCAGGGAGGAAAACACATAGGAATAAGACACAAAAGATAGAAGAAAAGACATTCTTCTTAATACATGCTATAAACCCCTCTAGCCTTCAAACACAAAGCCTGAGCTTCAGTTATTATGACATAAAAACGTATATGAAGATGTCAGTGTCATTTCCACAATAATAAACTATGGTTAATAACAGAACAGTCTGGGAAAGAGGAGGGTATTTGATTTATGCCAAAGTTAAAATCTTGTGAAAGTCTCATAAAATTTGCCTCTTATAAAATGTGAAACACAACAGAAGGCAATTCTAATGCACAGTTAATACTTTATTAAATGTAATAAAATATAAAAAGAAAATATGAGAACCTGAGAAAACAAATCTTTGTGAATATATATGCTAAAAATATTCACCATTGTTTCAGTTCTTTGTGAGTGCATAATTATGTATTTATATCAAAATATATGTTCTTTAAATTAAAATAAAGTTAAGTACACTTAACTTTGGAAATCAAACTTCTATTTCACAGATTTTTATTTTATATTTATATCTTTCTATGGTAAAGTTTAAAGGGATATCTATTCATGATAGTTTCACTAGATGGAAGTACTATCTGAAATAGCATTGCATGTCATACATATCTCATTTGCATTCATACTCATGTAACATGTCTTCATGTTTAACCACACTTAAAATTGCATGTCTTGATCACAATAAATGTTAAAATCATGTTTAAAGGGAGAAGTTATTCTAATTAATAGGCATTTTTAAAAGAAGATAGTACTATGATTTAGGTGTGTGTGTGTGCGTTTGGATGTGTTCCTTTGAATAAAATGTTTCAATATACACAGAGTAAGATCTAAAAATAGATCTATAACATAACTATAACATATACATCACCATCACCACCCCGCCCCCTCGCCGCAGGAACATTTCCTGTAAATAAAATTTAGTTGTAGAAACTAGAACATAACATCTGATTTTATATCCACAGAAGCAAAATTTTATCTTACCAGTTAAGGAGGATAATTAGATCATTCTAACATAAATATTTAGAACTTTTTTGGCAAAATATAGAAAACATAGTGCAAAGTAATATGAACTACTTACAACCATTTCATTTAGAGATACCCAGCAATCTGGTGGGAAGTCCTGCAGCAGGGGTACCAGGAACTGAAGACAGCCATCCCAGTGGCACAGGAGCAGCATCATGCCAATGAGGTTAAAAATTCTCACCACAGCGCTGGCAAGATCATATGTCATGTGGAAAATCTGTTGACCAAAATAAAATCAATTCCTATAATCAATTTTTTTAAGTTAAGAATACTACCAATGTCAGTAGACTATCTGTGCTAGATTTATATACTAACTCTATTATATAGTGCTCACTGAATTAATTTCATAAACTGTCTTCCTTTTTGACCTTTAACATTGTGTGTTCTAAACTGATCTAAGTTTTTGGAGCTATCTGAAAACCTAACATGGGAAGAAACACAGAAATTTGGCTATTTTGACACCAGTTAATATCAGAGGCTAATTGCAGATAGTCAAATCCATGTAGCTCCATCCTGATTTATCTACCTGATTAAAAAAACCACCACAAGGTATGCTGAATTACTTTTGATATATACAGGACTATGTGTAGTTGGCTGGGCCAATTTGATTGTCTTTTGAGCTCTTGATTAATACACCTCAGCAAGCATAAACTTCACATGTGAACAGTTGCTGATAGTTATTTATTTATTTAATATTTTTTAATTGAGATAACACTGGTTAGTAACATATGTTTCATATATACGACATTATACGTCTACTTCTGTATAGATTACAGCATGCTTATCCCCCAAATTTGGTTTCCATCCATCACCATAAAGTTTATCACCTTTACCTATTTTGCCCATCCCCTGCTACTTCCTTTCTGGTTACCCCTACTCTTCTTTGTATCTATTGTCTGCTTTGTTCATTTATTTTGCTATTTTTTGTTTATTTATTTATTTTTATGTTCCACATAGGAGTGAAATAATATGATATTAATCTTGCTTCATCTGACTTATTTCACTTGACATAATACCCTGAAGGTCCATCCATGTTGTTGCAAATGGTAAGAATTCAACTTTTTGAAAGTTGAGCAGTATTCCACTGTATTTGTACACCACATCTTTTTTATCCATTCATCCATAGATGGCCACTTAGGTTGCTTCCACGTCTTGGTTATTATAAATAATATTGCTTGAACATAGGGTGCATGTATCTTTTAAGATTAGTGTTTTTCATGTTCTTTGGATAAATACCCAGAAGTGGGATAGCTGAATCATGGTAGATTATTAATGGCCCTGTTAAAACCTTGCTCACAGAAGATTTGGAATGAGAAGACTGCTTCCTTATGGAGAACATATATCTGCAGACAGTCATGCTAACCAAAGAAGGAAGCACCTGGTCTGCTTTAAACAAAGCCACAACTTCTTATTGTCTAAGGTCTTCCCTGGTGACTCAGGCAGTAACGAATCGGCCTGCAATGCAAGAGACCTGGGTTTGATCCCTGGATTGGGAAGATACCCTGGAGAAGGGCATGGCAACCCATGCCCGTGTTCTTTCCTGGAGAATCTCTATGGACAGAGGAGTCTGGTGGGCTACAGTCCATGGGGTCGCAAAGAGTCGGACACAACTGAGTGACTAAGCACAGCACAGCTTGTAGGGTGAGTCTCAGTGCAAACTTTACTCAACATCTTGATCAAGTGGCTAACATCAATGATTAATACTTTCAGTTTTTTTCCATCTATGAGGTAGACATTCTAAAGTGATAAATTCCTATCTAAATCTATACTTAGTGCCACTGCATGAAAGCCAGAAAACACAAAAACAACACTATAGATGATACTCAGTGAATTGTTAAATGAATGAATGAGAATTTTGCAGAGTTAATAATTAACAGCAAAAGTAACCTTCTGTGACTTTAAGAGTGTAAAGTTTTGTTTCTGTCTTTTAAGACAGGAATTTTAAAAAAATTCATTATTTGCTACCATCCAAGTAATCTGAATTTGAAATTGATTTGATTTCCACGGTTGTGGGTAACAGAAAGACAGACCATTCTGACCCACTAGCAATATGTTTTAAGTGGTACTTATAAGTCAGCAAAATAAAAAATAATCAAAATATGTGTTAAAGGTAGTACTTTAATTTTATTTTCACCTAACTAAACTACAAAATAAGTCAGTGGAAGACTACTGTGCTTTATATTAGCCCAGATCGGAACATTACATTGTTCATGTGACTTCAAGGTGAGCAATGAGCTGGTTACAAATACTCACTGAATTCTTTTTTATAATATTATAGTTTTAGAATTCTGTCCACTTGGAGCCTAATAACTCTAGAGAGAATAGCTGGAAGAATATTTGATTAAGATAAGTTGATTCAGAATACCAAATCCTGCCTTAATATTTGCATAATTGTCCACCAGAAGTATAATTTTTTGTAATATTTTCCCCAGGAGCAATGCATAATCCACCCTGCTCTTAAAAAGGTCAAATCCTAGACTGTGCTACATGAATATATCCATAAATTAGCAGAGTAATTCCACAGTGCTTCCACATTCATACTTGATAAGTTGAATTCAGGGTCCTCTCAATCTAATAACCATCTATGAAATCAGTGAGTCTTAACCTATCCTTAAGTATTTGATTTACTTTATTATGATTTACTTAACCAAAAAATCATTAAGAGTAATTCAAGACTTCTCATGGAATATATTGATCTGTTCTTTTTGGTTTCACAGATGGGAATCATTTAGAGATTAGGCTGCTTCTGTGATCTCAGTTATCAATTGAAGGTTTCAAACATGCTTTCAGAATTCTTATTATTGTAACGTTAAGAAAATCAAATGGGCCAGAAGAAGCTCTCTTGACAGAACATTCTTATTTTTAAGGTATTAAAATAAGGTCAGGTTCTTTGGTTTATCTTTATATATTTGTATTTGCATAACCTGTCATGTCTTTAAGGTGGGAGAATCTCTATGTCATGTTGACACAGAATATAAGAAGACAAATAATTAGCTACTCAGTTCATTTCACACCTAACATACATCCAGAATTCAATACGGGGTAGTCCTCATCAATAGCAAAATAAGAATTTTAAGAGTCCATTTGCACTTTTTGTAATTCTTAACTTGAAAGTTATCCAGATAATCCTACCATGCTTTAGGCAAAGTGCAGAAGGTTTCATCTGGTATATGAGAGAAGAGTATGCTTCACAGAGGTCTTTTTGAACACTGACAAGGACTAGAGCCATTTGAGTAATTTTATCAGTTCCTACTCTAACCAGGAACTTATTTGAATGGCCAGCCCATAACCTTCAGAAAAGTCAGCCAATTGGCCTCTCATCTTTATCGGCCTGTGTCCATAGTCAAAATGCAGTTACCTACTCCTCAGTTTCCCACACCTATTATGGGATCCTCATGCTCTTGAGTGTTTTTTTTTTTGGGGGGGGAGGGGGGCGCAGGGTGGTGCTTTCTTCTTTCCACTGTTACTTCCAAACTCCTACACTGCCCACGAATTCTCTCGTACCTTCAGCCTCATTATAGAATTCTTCCTCTCCTTCTCTACTTTTCCTGAGATGTATGACTGCACCTCATCATCTCCTTAAAGACTCAGCTTCTCTGGTAACTTTCTCAAATAGATTTGATTCAGTTCTTTCATACTCCATAAGCCTTAGATTTTGATGACGATGCCCTCATTTTCTCAGGTCTCCTTTGCCACTTTCAGATAGTTATTTGTCTAGGCATAGCAAAAAAAAAAAAAAAAAATCCTTGTCTTCAGTGCCCACTCTGTTTGGCTATTCCACTTATACCTTCCCCTCATTTCTAGCATCTTAACAACCTCTCAATCTCTGCTCTCCACACATCTCCATTTATTAAAGGCTGTGTTCTTCCACTGTCTTTTTTTCTGCAAAATGTCAATTTTTGAATAATCAAAACAGCCACTTTCTATACCTAAGCCAGTGAAAATTACTGAGTAGGAAATATAGATTCTGTTTAATATTTTTTAGAGGATAGTAACCCTATTTGAAGACTTCAGCTATGGTTATGCACTTCTTTATTCTTAGTACCTATGTTTTCCCCTCTTACCACCAAAATATCCTATATTTTTTCCTCTTTTCTCAGGTTCCCAAAGACCATGACCATGCTGCTGAATTTCAGCTTAAATGTTACCTTTCTAAGGAGACACATTCTTATCCTTCAGTTCCCTCACCTCTGATCCCTCATGCTTTCCAACAGACATATATCCACAGCTTTTCTTACTGACTTTTTGCTAGTATCTAAAGATGTGTCTTTTGATATTAATCTGATCTGATCTTCTTCTTCAGGAACTTAAATAATTAGTTCAGAGCTCTTAATCTGTGAGTAGCCATTTTTGTAAAACACTGAAAAAAATGAATTAATGTAAAAATTAAAATTTAAAAGCAAATACATCTGTAATAACAGCCAACTGCAAATCCTCTTGGATGTCTCAGGAATATCAAATTACTATAATTACTAAATTATGCTTTCTTCAGAATTGCTAACTTCTAGACTGATTATACTCCAAATATTTAGAAATAATAAAATTTCTCTTCTCCTCAAAAATGTTTTAAATTGAAAATGAATCTTCACTTCCCACTTCCTACTTTTTTTTTTTTTTCCTTTATAGGCTTCTTGGTTCATCTTCTCAAAAAAGTCTCTTCACTGAAACTTTGAGACAGAAAGAGATCTGGCCTGCTCTAGTGGGTAAACTGGTTTTCTTTCCATAGTCACATATGCAAATTACCACCTGGTACAAAATCTGATTTCCTGAAGGATGTATTTGTCATAGCTACACTGTGCTTCTTCCCTCTCCCTCCTCCCCACATATTAGGGGAACACAGAGATATTTAAAGCTATCTCCATTTCCCTACAGGTGGAATTGAAACTTTAAAAAAGTACGTGCATCTATTTGAGCATTCTTTTTGAAGTTGTACAGTTATCCTATCATTGCAGCTATAGAGAAGGTTATCTCTTACCACATGCTCCACAGTGAACTAAATTGTACTTATATAGTCAGAACAACTACATACTTACAAAAGTATAGTTATGGAATAGACTGTATTAGTCACCAGTCATTATCACTAAAAATACACAGCTGACTCTGCATGTCTTATTTTGATCATATCCATGTAGTTCTTTAACAACAACAACAAAAAATATATATATAAATTGTCATGTTTCCTAACTACATTTTATCTTGACTAAGATAAGCTTGACTATCACTATTGAAGTCTATCTTGACTAGATTGTAGGAATTTGTTTCATTTCTATGATACTGTAAAATATATAAACCATTTCCTATCATACATATTTTTACACAGGATTTTAATTCCTTATACCCCAAAATTTAGAAAAAGTATTTCTTCATACAATAAGTTCTTTGTTAGCCTTGTTCTTTGTTAGCCTTGCTAGCCTGAGAAAAAGCAGAGATTATGAATTATGAAGAAAACATGGGAAAAGTAATATAATAATATGAATTATTTGAAGATTTTTGGTAGGAAACAATGATAAGAAACAGTTACAGTATAAACTATGAAAGTACAAACCTTGAAAATTGAAGCACATGTCTAGTGGTACAGTTTTGCTCAGCAAAATTTTTTTTTCTCCCACAGAGGTTACTCATCTAACAATGAATTTGCATAATTGGGTCAATGTTAATGAGTACCTAACTGAGATGAAGCATTTCTTCTAAGATCACTCATTTTCCTTGTAATTTAAACTCAATATAATCTCACAAATGGAAATAGGTCAGAAACAAAAATGCTTATGATAGGTTACATTTTGTTAATTGAATATACCCAAATCTTCACATTTTAAAACTCCTTAGGAAAAAAATGGTACTTCTTTTTAACTTATACGAGGACTGCATAGTGTAACAGAACATCTAATTATTGGACAAGGCCCTAGAGAAATGAAAGAGCAAGCATAATCCCCATTTGCATAATTTACTTTAATAAGAAGTAACTTACACATTGGGAAAATAAAATTACGAATGAATATTGAAATGACCCTATTAAGAAGAGAGTTGAATGGATTAGTACTACAGAAAAAATTGAAATTAATTAAAATTAAACAATTTAAGATCATTATTCCTCTTTTACAAATTTCAAATTACTGTAAATGTAGATAAAAATTGTGCAACTACTAAAATACATAAACGAAGAAAATAAAAACAAACACATATTGTATGATGGATCTTTAAACCTTATTTTAATGATGGTTGTGTGAAGGCTATATTCTGCTTAATACACCCTTATTTCATTAAGTCAGGACTTATTTTCATGAAGTTAGCACTAAGATATTGATTTAATGAAATATGTTGAATATTCTTCCAAACTTTTTCCCATAAAATTAAAGATTTATAGTTATTTTTAATAAAATGTTTAATAATCTTTTTATTGTCTAGTATACAGGTATAACAAAAATCAAGAAAATCGTTAAGTGGTTATGTAAGTGTGTGTATGTGTCTTTTTATGTGTAGAGAATGAAGGTGAAAAATGTCAGACTAATTGGAATATTCTATCAATTCTGCATAGCTCTTGTGAATTAATTTAAATGATATTTCCCTAACATTGTGTTTTTAGGAGAGGTTTAGGGAATATTTCATTTAAAAACTAACATAATGCTAGTAACAGTCCCATATATATTTTTATAATTTCTCGTCAATCTTTTGTTTGCTCTCTCTCTTTTATGTCTGTCTTACCAAATTCGTAATATCTTAGATGCTTCAATAAGTACAAACGTAGTTTTCTCTGCATTTTAAGCTACAGATAGTTAGAAGTATTCTAGTTTTTATTACCATATAGCTCATTTCCTCAACATACAAAATCCATTGCGTGAATTTATGCTTTTTGAAGGGTAAAAATATACCATATAAAGAAATTGATAAATTTACCTAATACTGGTAAGAACAAATGCTTTATTTTGAAGGCTTCAAATCAGTAATTTGTGTGTTAAAATTAATCTAAATAATGAACACACTTTAAACAGAGAGACGACCATGTCAGTGTACAATCTCTGGTAACTAACAATAAAAGCAAATGAACCAAGGGATGTTTCAACTCATTTTATATACGCTGTAAGCTGTTTTCCCATAGGCAGTTATTCTATAAATATTACACAGTCAATAAACAGCTACTGAATTGCTTAAAAATTATGAAGAATGTGACATATTTTTCCATTCTACTCATTTATCATCCAGAAAGAGTTTTTGTACTAATCCCCAGTTAAATAAATTCTATTAAATTGTCCACCTGACATGTATAAAATGCATAATATATTTCAGTGGTCTCTTGCTAACATATTTTAAGTATACTCCCAAATAATAATATATATTGTTATAGTTTCCATCTTCTATACATTCTGTGAGAAAGAATCTACTTCAATATTTTTGGCCTCACAATCATGAAATTTGTTAAATTCACAAGTGATGATGAATGTTTGGCATCTCAAACAACCTTTTTGGCTTAAAATATTGAAAATTGTAGTCTTCATAGTGTGATAAAAAAATCTTTAAAATTTGTCATGTATATATGCATGGAATGTTAAATTGCTTGGTATATAATATATGCTTTTCAAATCTTCAAGCAATTATTTTATTAAATAACAAAGTTAATATGAAATCAAATTATACTTACTAGCCAAAAGTTTTGCCAAGTAAAGGACTTAAAGAACTTGTCTATTGGGCAAATGCATAACTTCCTAAGACTGAAGTTCTGCATTAATCAGTTTCTAAAAATTTGCCTTGACTTTTCCACTAAAAAAATGGGGTAAAAGAGTTCTGAAATAGTACATGCAAAATTCCACAAACTTTTACTTTACAAATTAAAAAGTACAATTTTTTAAAAAGTGAAACACACAGGAAAGTCAACAGCTCACACACAGACACACACACACACGTCACATCAAAGAGAAGCCAGGGTAAAATATTATTTTATGTAAGTACTTTGTTGATTAAACAAATAAAATAAAGTATAATAAAACTAATGGTAACAAATATATTGTAAAATAAGACAAGGTAGAAGCCATCATATTTAGATAAATTGTATATGTGCTTCTCAACATCTGCAGCCTCTATTCATCAGTCATAGTCTAGAGAGTTCATGTGCAACCAGCACATACCCCCATTTGTCAGAAGTCAACAAGGAAAGCAAGATAAAGGCAAGCTAGCTTCTGGGGAAAAAAAAAAAAAAACCTGTTAAGATGAAAATAATGCTTCTTCATAATTTTTTAATAGTGGCCATCAGTTACATCATGCATTGGTATGTCGTCTAGCTAATTAGATGAGCCAGCTAAGTTCAAATTACTAATTTATTTGAGTGGATTTGTGTCAGTGATGATCTGGAGAAGAAAGTGGTGCTGGTTCACTGTCTTGGCAAATGCCTTGGAAAGAAATCACTAAATATATGATCTGCGGCATGAAGCCAATAAAATAGAACTATGAATCTTAGTGAGTAAACCACACCTTGTGCCATTTGATGAAACCTAATAAGTGAGAAGGTGCTTCCCTTGTGGCTCTTCTTCCCAGTGGTAAAGAATCCTCCTGCCAATGCAGGAGCTGCAGGAGATATGGATTTGACTCTTGGGTCACGAATATTCTCTGGAAAAGGAAATAGCAACCCACTCCACATTTTTTGTTTGAGAAACTCCATGGACAGAGAAGCCTGGCAGGCTAGAGTCCATGGGGTTGCAAAATGTTAGACACAACTGAGCAACTAAGCACAAACCCAATAAATAAGAAAGATATATTATTATTGCAACTTTCTAAAAAGAAACTAAAACTTTATTATTATTTTTTGGTCATGCTATGTGGCTTGTGGGATCTTAGTTCCCTGACCAGGAATCTAATTTAGTCACCCCTGCAGTGGAAGTGTTGAGTCCTAACCACTGGGCTGCCAGGCAATTCTAAGAAACTAAAACTTTAAAAATAAACAAGAGTTGGCAAAGTTCTTAGCAACTACAAGAAACATTTGAGTAAGATTTGATCTACTGGAAAATAGCATGATTTCATAGTAACTAGTTGGATAACTTTCAGAACTAAATATGCATTATAATGCTTCATCAATTCACAGATAGAACATCATGATATTTGGTACACCACATGAAGTGTTGAAAATATTTAAGTATCAGATTTATTGTAAGAATCACATAAATTGATTTATGTGGCATGCTCAGTCACTTCAGTCATGTCTGACTCTTTGCGATCCTACAGCTTGTAGCCCACCAGGCTCCTCTGTCCTCTGTCCATTCCAGGTAAGAATACTGGAGTGGGTTGCCATGTCCTCCTCCAGGGGATCTTCCCAGATCAGGGATCAATCCCATGTCTCCCCTGTTTCCTGCACTGAGCCAATTCTTTACCACTGGGCCACCAGGAAAGCCCAATATATGTGGAAATAACCTTAAAAGCAATAAGCTATTTTTGTATAAATTTGACTTTTCTTATCACCCAAAAACCACCTATCAAATAATGGCCCTATGCAGAAAACAATGCTAAGGTCAGAATTCTCTAGCGCCCATCGATCACCTCTACCACACACTCACACACACCTGTTTTGTTCCCCACACCCTCCGGACTCCTCCCACCTGTTTTAAGAAGGACTTATTTTTTCTAGACCTGCTGAAGTGCTATCATAATTATTGTTTCCTTTAATGCATCTTCCAGTATTCATACGTAATCTCAGTTTATACCTTTATTTGGAGAAGGAAATGGCAACCCACTCCAGTGTTTTTGCCTGGAAAAATCCATGGACTGAGGAGTCTGGTGGGCAACAGTCTATGGAGTTACAGTCAGCCGTGACTGAGCAACTGAGTACATACTTTTATTTGGGGTGGGAGTGTGGTAAGGGCAGTAAGCACATGGGTGAATCTATCTTTCTCTCTTACTCTGTTGAGAATAGCTTGTCTGGGTATAGAATTCTATATTGAAGAGCACTTCCTTCACTTTATTTGAAGACTTGACTCCATTCCTCCTAGTCTAGTGAAACTGTATCTTTCTCCAACTATAGGTTTAATCTCTTGAGTGAAAAGATGATCAATTTTTTATGGGGATAAATGAAAATTTCCCCAATTCTTTACATGTGTGTGTGGAGGGTGACATTGTGAGAGATGGGTTAGACCTTAAATGAAGCATCCTTCTTGTGATAGCCCTACTGCTCAATTACATTCTGCATTATGCTTTCTAACTCCCAACTATAAAGGTCTCAAAGCTTTCACAGTACAGACTGGCTCTCATGTCCTTTGCAGTCTCTTTTGCATCACATTCCAGAATGCAATTTTCTATCCTTGTGCCATCTCTCATTCTGCTCCCTTTGGTTTTCAATCTTTTAAAATTTTTGAGTATTTTCTCTTTTCAATAAGAGTCTGCAGCTCTTGTTCCCTCCTGTGTTATACATGCATTTCTTTTTTTCATTTTGATTCTTCAATTGTGTTGGAGTTTAAGACAGAGGGCCCAGCTATGTGTTATCTATCTTTTGGAATCAGAATTCTTTATTTTATAATGTGCCTTTCTGTGAACCTTGAATATAAAATAACTTGTTTTAGTCACTAAATTGTATCTGACTCTTTTGTGACCCCTTGATCTGCAGCCAACAGGCTCCTCTATCCATGTGATTTCCCAGGCAAGAATACTGGAGTGGGTTGCCATTTCCTACTCCAGATAAAAGAACTTACACAAACCAAATCATAATTGCATATTCTTTCTGGATTGACTGATTTGTTCTCATGATCTGTAAATCTAATCAAATGCCAAAAAAGTACTAACTAGTTTATCTTTGTAGCATATTTTTCAGCCTAAGTTGCCATCTGTCAATAAGTATCCTTGTAAATAATTTGTATTTCACACCCTTATATCTAAAAATATACTTAGAATCACTTTGTCAAGTCCTTCTTCCACTCACCAAATCATGTTAGGCTTTGTTGTAATTGATTGAATTTGTGTTTCTCATTGTTTTTTTCAATATTGCTTACCTCATATCTCCAACTCTAGCCACATGGTCTTTGAAAATATGGTCTACTTGGCATCTAGACTTATCATTTTATTGTTCAAACTTGATCATAGAAGTTCCCTGGTTGAACTTTTGCAAGAAATCCAGAGAAGCTTCATGATGTTCAAACTCAAAGGTTCTTTATGATCTGCCCTCTGTCTACCATTTCACTGTCATCTCTCATCCTTCCTCTGAAAGTATTCTATGCTTTGGGCAGACAAAAATGTTATAGTAGTACTGGCACCAGTGGTAAAGAACCCACCTATCAAGGCAGTAGATATAAGGGACAAAGGTTCTACTCCTGGGTCAGGAAGATCCCCTAGAGGAGGACATGGCAACCCACTCCAGTATTCTTGCTTGGAGAATCCCTTGGACAGAAGAGCCTGGAGGGCTACAGTCCATATGGTCACAAGTAGTTGGACATGACTGAAGCGACTTAGTATGCATGCACCCTTTCCACAACATGATTGCATCCCTTGACATAATATTCTTTCCTGGTAGTTTCTTTCATTCTATCCCTTTTCTGACTGATGAACTTATTCATACTTCAAAACTTGGCTCAAACATCACTCGCTCAAGAAAGACTTGTTTGATCTCTCCAGGGAAAGAATTAAGAGTTTCCTCCCACAGGATCTAGTCCACAACTCTTCAAGTTATTTAATACTTGACTATAATTATGTGTTTATATATTTGTGTCCTCACTAAATTGTGAGCCCCTAGAGGTCAAGGACTATATTCACAAAGCAAAAACTTAATACATGCTTACAAAGTAGAATGAAGTGAATAAGAGAGGAAAAGAGGAAGGAAAAGAAGGATGGATGGTAGGGAGGAAGGAAGGAAAAGTAGAAAGGATGGAAGGAAGGAGGGACAGAGGGAAGGGAAAAGGAAGGGGTTACCAGTTTAGAAATAAGTGGCTCATTTTACTACATGGGAACTTTAGGATTATTATATATTTTTCCAATTTTTTTGTGTGTGTTTATGACACAATGGAGATTTTTATTTGAAGAGAATCATCATCATGTACTTGTAATGAAATAAATTGATAGACAAATTCATTTTTAACTTTGTACCCAGTAATTCCAGAATATCTTTCAACCTTTCACATCCTGGTTACACAATCAATGTCCATAGAGACATTGTCATCATTGTAGCTTTCCTTCAGTCAAGCTTTAATTACCAAAATTTGTTTCTCTAATGACATTTTTCTATCTAGTTTCCCCCCTCCCCCCACTGTATTACTCTCACTGAACTTTCTTTCAATTGCTTGAGACAAGCAGTCTTGGAAAAGTTCTATTTTCTTTCATTCTCTACCTACTCATCATCACTTCCATCATTATCCAGTCTGACACAAAAACCTATTATTTCAACAATATTATTATCTTATCAAAATAGTCAATTCTCTTCTCCTCCACTCTTTTCTCATGGTAATACACTGTTTCAAAATTAACTGTCCACAAGATCACTCTTGTATATGAGCTTCTATATATGATAGAAAGAAGTCCCCAATGTATGGCTAGGTCATGGTTTTAACATCAACAAGGTTGTCAAGGCTGTTTAGTGAGATTGGCATGTTCTAGACCACACATATCTGATTCTCAAACTTTACCAAGTCTCCCAAAGTCTACCATATGTTGCCTGTTCTTCTCATCACAAGAAAATATTTAACTTTCAATTTTACTGAGCAATATTGTCATTTAAAAATAAGTGACATCCTTTCTACTTCTTGTTTTATATTATGGTATGTCTCTTTCTCTCTCTTTTTTTTCTTTCTTATTTTACCATATGCTCAGTAAATGTGCTTCATTAATTATCCCCTCTTCCTTCACACAGATTCTTATCTACATTTGTCCTCATCAACATTTAAGAATGTTTAAGTGTCTCCTACAAGTATTTTAAAAATTATACATTGCACCTATAGTCTCTTTTATAATATCTACTTCTCAAATATAATAAAAACATGTTAACACATCCTTCACATTTTATCCTTATATTCAACTTTTAAAAACTTTGTAGGTCTCACAGAGGTAAAGAATTCACCTATCAACGCAGGAGATGCAAGAAACGCAGGTTGGATCCCTCAGCGAGGAAGATCCTCTGGCGTAGGAAATGGCAATGCATTCCAGTATTTTTGCCTGGGAAATCCTCATGGACAGAGGAGCCTGGCAGGCCGCAGTCCTAGGACCACAAAACATCAGACATTACTGAGTGAAAGCACACACACACATGTCACCTGTCTGGCAACCAAAAAAATTCACGGTAAAATTGGCATAGATCGTTGTCACAATCCACTAAAAAACTTCCAAATCTCATTTGCTTAACTTCACTTCATATTCATATTCCTTCTTGACACTCTGTTTTCTCTGATTTTGATAATGCAATGTTCCTTACTACTCCTTGTTTACTCCCATTTATCTGATCAATTGTATTCAGTGTCCTTAAGCTATACATTCTGTTCTCTCACTGTGTGTTTGGGTGTTTAGGGGCTCAGTCATGTCCAACTCTTTGTGACCCTTTGGACTGTAACCCACCAGGCTCCTCTGTCCATGGGATTTTCCAGGCAAGAATACTAGAGTGGGTTGCAATTTCCTCCTCCAGAGGATCTTCCGGATCCAGGGATCAAACTCATGTCTCCTGTATCTCCTGCGTTGCAGGCAGATCCTTTACATGCTGAACCATAATTGAAATTACTATAAGTTTCCACTTCACACATTTTCTCTGAGGCATGCTTCCATGTCCTTAACTTCATCTATTGGTTATAATCAGGGAAATTCATTCCTTGACATCTACTGAAGACAACACTCTTAATTTTAAAACTCACCACCCAGTTACTCTGAAGATGTCCAAAATGATATCTCTTACCATCCACATCCCAGCTGAATTCTCTTTAGGAACTAATACATATAAAGCTTCAAAGTAGCTTTTCATCAGAGTTATGCCAGATTTACTGTTTCCTCACCATCCACATTCAACTGGTTACTATGTTCTTTAAGTCTCCCCTTGTAGAAGTTTTTAAATTGCAAATTCCTTAATTTAAACAATCTTCATTTTTCACAAGGGTTATTTAAAATCTTTTAAAATTACTTCCATCTCTCTAGATTTGCACTCCTATACCTTGCAACTAGAATTTTTTCTGAAATTAAAAAAACGATGATGTCTCTTTCCTGGTTAGAAATCTTCAACAATCCTGCAATAAATTTTACTTAAAGGCTAAAGTCCTAAGTGTAGCATATACAGTCCTTTATGGTCTGGTTACACCTTACTTCTCAAGATTCATGTAGCCTCCACATCATTATCATATTTAAACATACCTCTTTCTCTATTAAAAGGTAAATTTGATGGGGAGGATTATAGTATTTCAAATGTCTTAGTATCTCAAATTCTTTGGCACACTATTAATTACAATAAACATGTTGAATGACAGAATAGATGGGTGAAAGTTACCACATGGTAACATTAATTCAGTTTCAGGTGTATATAAAAAAAATAGCACAAAAAGACTGCAAGACAGGTGTCGCTCAAAAACGATTTGTATCATTTTAAAACATCTGAATGATTTCAATCTGATGTTTCAGTTCAGTTTAGACGCTCAGTTATGTCTGACTGCTTGCAACCCCATGGACTCTGTGCATCACCAACTCCCAGGCTTTACTCAAACTCATGTCCATTGAGTCAGTGATGCCATCCAACCATCTCATTCTCTGTCATCCCCTTCTCCTCTCACCTTCAATCTTCCTCAAGATCAGGGTCTTTTCCAATGATTCAGTTCTTCACATCACATGGCCAAAGTATTAGAGACTCAGCTTCACCATCAGTCCTTCCAATGGATATTCAGGACTGATTTACTTTAGGATGGACTGGTTGCATCTTCTTGCTGTCCAAGGGACTCTCAAGAGTCTCCTCCAACACCACAGTTCAAAAGCATCAATTTTTCAGTGCTCAGCTTTCTTTATAATCCAACTCTCATATCTATACATGACTATTGGAAAAACCATAGCTTGGACTAGACAGACCATTGTTGGCAAAGTAATATCTCTGCTTTTTAATATGCTGTCTAGGTTGGTCATAGCTTTTCTTCCAAGGAGCAAGCATCTTTTAATTTCATAGCTGCAGTCACTGTTTGCAGTGATTTTGGAGCCCCCAAAAATAAAGTCTCTCACTGTTTCCATTGTTTTCCCATGTACCTGCCATGAACTGATGGGACCTGATGCCAAGATCCTAGTTTTCTGAATGATGAGTTTTAAGCCAACTTTTTCACTCTCCTCTTTCATTTCATCAAGAGTCTCTTTAGTTCTTCGCTTTCTGCCATGCGTGGTGTCATCTGCATATCTGAGGTTATTGATATTTCTCCCAGCAATCTTGATTCCAGCTTGTGCTTCCTCCAGCCCAGCATTTCTCATGATGTACTCTGCATAGAAATTAAATAAACAGGATGACAATATACAGCCTTGATATACTCCTTTCCCAATTTGGAATCAGTCTGTTTCTATGTCCAGGTCTAACTATTGCTTCTTGACCTGCATACAGATTTCTCAGGAGGCAGGTCAGGTGGTCTGGTATTCCCATCTGTTGAAGAATTTTCCACAGTTTGTTGTGTTCCACACAGTCAAAGACTTTGGCTTAGTCAATAAAGCAGAAGTAGATATTTTTCTGGAATGCTCTTTTTTGATGATCCAACAGATTTTGTCAATTTGATCTCTGGTTCCTCTGCTTTTTCTAAATCCAGCTTGAACATCTGGAAGTTCACAGTTCATGTACTGTTAAAGCCTGGCTTGGAGAATTTTGAGCATTACTTGGCTAGCTTGTTAGATGAGTGCAATTGTGTGGTAGTTTGAACATTCTTTGGCATTGCCTTTCTTTGGATTGGAATTAAAATTTATCTTTTCCAGTCCTGTAGCCTCTGCTGAGTTTTCCAAATTTGCTGGCATACTGAGTGCAGCACTTTCACAGCATCATCTTTTAGGATTTGAAACAGCTCAACTGGAATTCCATCACCTCCACTAGCTTTGTTCATAGTGATGTTTCCTAAGGCCCATTTGACTTCACATTCCAGGATGTCTAGCTCAAGGTGAGTGATCACACCATTGTGGTTATCTGAGTCATGGAATTTTTCTTTTTTTTTCTATAGTTCTTCTGTGTATTCTTGCCACCTCTTCTTAATATATTCTGTTTCTGTAAGGCCCATACCATTTCTATCCTTTATTGTGCCCATCTTTGCCTGAAATGTTCCCTTGGTATATCCAATTTTCTTAAAGAGATCTCTAGTCTTTCCCATTCTATTGTTGTCCTCTATTTCTTTGCACTGAGCACTGAGGAAGGCTTTCTTATCTTTCCTTGCTATTCTTTGAAACGCTGTATTCAAATGGGGATATCTTTCCTTTTCTCCTTTGCCTTTAGCTTCTTTTCTCAGATATTTGTAAGGCCTCCTCAGGCAACCATTTCGGCTTTTTGCATTTCTTTTTCTTGAGGATGGTCTGATTACTGTCTACTGTACAATTTCATGAACCTCTCTCCATAGTTCTTCAGGCACTCTATCAGATCTATATTCCTTAAATCTATTTGTCACTTCCCCTGTGTAATCCTAAGGGATTTGATTAGGTCATACCTGAATGGTTTAGTGCTTTATTTTCCTGTTAACTTTGTAGAAACTAAGTCAAATCTATGATTTTTTGTTGTTTGAGTATCAATAATGCAATAGTGATCTGTATAAAGAGGGTGTAAAATAAACTAGTGATTAATTAAATTTTGATTCCATATAATAAGTGTGTGAAAACAGTTTTAATTACCTTCATGGTCATTTTCATATGTTCTATAATAATAAAATTGCTATTAAACAGAAGAACTTTGTTTTTATGTTTTGAATACATGATATGTTAGATTTTTTAAAATACTGCAGGATTGTCAATATTTTCTTTATGATGGTACAGACTATTTTGAGTTTTTGAGACTGTTTTGAATTAACCAAAAATATTGTTCACCTGTGATATTGGATCCAACAACATCAATCCCACTGTGTTTTAAGGCATTTCAGAACCATTATGAATTTGAGCTAATGGGCTAATCCTGTAACAGTCAACTAGACTGAGCCAAAATTCACTCTAAAAAATTGCAGATTTGGATGTATTCCTATTGAGTTGGCACGAGTTAAATTCAATAGAATTCAGTATTTCTGACAAATACTAAATGGAAGAGTCCAAAGGTTACTATCATTATTATCTGGGCTTTCACCCAGCATTCAAACTCACAAATCACTGTCATGTTTTCTGCTAAAATCAGCATCGATTCTGGACTCCACATTATTTGATTCATTTGGTATATTTACGTAGTATGAGAGTTTAGAGAATATTTTTGTTTTATGCTCAGTAGTTTATTAGAAAGAAAAACATCCATTTGCATTTAAGACAAACAAGGGTGAAAAGTTTTAATATATCTACCTCTGTTTTTCCATTTCTGTAATCCCTTTTCCTAATGTTCTTCACAAAGAATCAGAATTTCCTATAGTGATGCAAATGTAGAGAGCGGACTTGTGGACACAGTGGGGGAAGGAGTGAAGTGAAGTCGCTCAGTCCTGTCGACTCTTTGTGACCCCATAGACTGTAGCCTACCAGGCTCCTCCCTCCATGGGATTGTCCAGGCAAGAGTACTGGAGTGGGTTGCCATTTCCCAGGGATCGAACCCCAGTCTCCCGCATTGCGCGCAGACGCTTTAACCTTTGAGCCTCCAGGAGAGAAGGGCAAACTGAGGGAGAATTGCAGGGAAACACATACATTAGTAGACAGCTCGTGGTGAGCTGCTGTATGACACCGGTAGCTCGGCCTGGTGCTCTGTGACAACCTAGAGGGGTGGGATGGTGCAGGGGGTAGGGGAAAGTGTCAAGAGGGAGGGGACATCTGTATACTTATGGCTGATTTCATGTTGTTTTATGGCAGAAAATGACACAACATTGTAAAGCGATTATCCTCCAATTAAAAAAATAATAATCTGAAAAAGAAAAAAAATCAGCATTTCTAAAGGATATAGGTATGTATTCAAGGGCTCAGTTTCAATGAGACAAATCCTAGAATTAAATTTAAATGAAAATATCTAGAAAGCATTTTTTAGCTGAGAGGAGCAGTAGCTGATACAGGAGCATTTTTACCCTAAAGTAAGACAAAAGCATCGTCAAGATTCCCATGGATGCAGTCAGTACAACAAAGCTCTTCCTCGGTTACCCATCAACCAAATTATACATAACCATGCTTTCAAAGAAAATGCTTTGGAATGAACTGTGTCCTCCCAAAATTTACTTTGAAGCACTAGCCCCGGATGTGATGGTATTTGGAGATGGAATCTTTGGGAGTTAATTACTATGAGGGTAGAATCCTTATGAAGACATGGGTGTTCTTATATCAAGAGACCAGAGAGCTTGCTTTCTCTCTGTGACATACAAAGATACAGCAAGAAGGCTAACATCTGGAAACAAAGAAGAGGACCTTCACTAGACTTCAAATCTGCCTGCATCTTGATCTTGGACTTCCTACCTCTAGAAGTATGAGAAATATATGTTTTGTTTAAGCCACTCAGTCTATGGCATTTTGATTTAGCAACACAAGCTGAGTATGTGGAGGTATTAGTTTTACTATTAACCTGCAAATCAGAAAAGTCACATTCATTTAGTAAATTTAAATAAGCAAGTTAAATATATGAAAAAAAATCATACACCTTGAAAGATTTAACTATCATATTATCAATGAGAATTCATAGTGAAATCACTACTGTATGTAGTAAACCTAGCTTTAACTGAATGGGATGTATTAGTGTGGAATATGTGTGTTTTTAAGTATATACAAAAATATTTTAATTTTAGGGTCCAATAGACTTGTGTCCTAGGAAACCACAGAGCCTAGGAAACAAGTTCAGGTCCAAAGTCTGGACTAGCGAAGTCCACAAGACTTGCAAGATCAGAAGTTAACACAGAGTGAAACTGTCATTGCTGGAGTAACAGAGAAATTGGAGAAAGAATAGATAAGTGTTAGATAAATTTAAAAGCAGCCTCAATGTCAAAAATTCAGAGAGAAGAGGACTTAGCATCTAAGAGGATCTAAGACCCAGACACTTCCAAGTCCGGCAGGACCAGAGACCAGCTTCACACACTCAAGGAGTTCACTGTTTCAAAAAGATTGGAAAAGATGCTTAGAGACTCATAATCATTCAATTAGTCAGCAACCAGTGGATTTATTCTCTTTTCCCATTCCTTCTGCTTTATTTATATTCTGAACTTATACAATTCTTGATTGGGTGGGAGTAACTGCTTTCTAAATAGCTTCCCTGTTCCTTAACTGGCTTTTTCACCATGTAATTCTTCTTGAGGGCTTCCCTAGTGGTTCAGACAGTAAAAATTCCACCTGCAATGCACCAGACCCAGCTTCAGTTCTTGGGTTCGGAAGGTCCCATGGAGAAAGGAATGGCTATTTTTCTCCCTGGAGAATTCCATGGACAGATGGCACCACATGAAGTTTTCAGGCTTAAACTATCTTCCTTATGATTTACCTCACACCTTGGTTGTCTCTTCTAAAGTCAGTTGGTGTGTGTCAAGACTTCAAATTTTATGCTACCCAAGCCCCAAGCCAAGCACCATTTGGCAGGGGGTGTGGAGGCAGGGACAGGGTTGGGAGAAACAAAGGAAATTTAATCACATGAGATATCCTCTTCTATTTTTTTCCCGTAATTTGAAGAATTTCTGCAGTTTAGGTTATAAACCTATTTATGTTTTAATTATCCTTCAAAAAATAAAATTAAAGAGAAGTAACAACAAAAATAAAACTGGAAAGAACTTCACTCAAATTCTCATTTGGATATCATTCTTTCTTTTCCTCTCACAAACCTATGAAAAACTCTGCTCATATTCGCTATTTATACTTCCTTATTTGGTTGGATGGCATCACCGACTCTATGGACATGAGTTTGAGCAAGCTCAGGGAGTTGGTGATGGCCAGGGAAGCCTGGTGTGCTGCAGTCCATGGGGTCGCAGAGTCAGACAGTACTGAGCAACTAAACTGAATTTTTTACGCACTGCCTTATCTTGTAGTCTAGTTTTTGGGCCCATCACTTTTTCCTGATGCAGTCTACATCAATAACCTCTGTTATAACCAACTTATGCTTTGCAGTTCATAATTTCCTTTAGCATCTCTATTGCTTTTTTACACTTTTGATTTTTGTCTTTCTGGAACTTTCTATTCCCTTGGTTTTCAAGAAATCTACTCTATAGTACTACTTATTCTAGCCTCATTAATAGATTATTATTATTATCATTGCCCTTTAATGAAAATTCATTTCCCTAGTTAACTTCTTTCATTCAGCCCCTGCAAAAGCCCCTCTTATAGGACATATCTTCTCTATTTTATTTTTAAAATGTTTTTGTTGAGGTATATCCGCTCTCTCTATTTATGAATCTGTTCCTTTTTTGTTATATACGTTCACTTGGGTATCTTTTTAGATTCTACATATAAGTAACAACGGATTATTTGTCTTTCTCTACCTGACATTTCACTAAGCACAACGCTGTCTAGGCCCATCCATTCTGTGCAAATGGCATAATTTCATTCTATGATTAATATTCCATCATATATATGTGTGTATACACACACGCACACCACAATTTTTTCCATGCATCTAATGATGGACATAAATTTTTTCCATGCCCTGGTTATTATAAACAATGCCACTCTCTGATGATCATTAATAGCGTTGAGCATCTTTTCATGTGTCTGTTGACCATTGCATATCTTCTCTGGAAAAGTGTCTATTCAATTCTGCTGCCCATGTCTTAATATGTTGTTTGTTTTTTGTATATGAGTTATATGAGCTGTTTATGTATCTTGGATATCAACCCCTTATCAGTCATATAATTTTAAAATATTTTCTCCCATTTATTATATTGCCTTTTCATTTTGTTGATGGTTTCCTTTGCTGTGCAAAAGCTTTTAAGTTTAATTGGGTTCCCTTTGGTTATTTTTGCTTTTATTTATTTTTCTTTAAGTAAGAGATAGATTCAAAAAATTATCACTCAGACTTATGTCAAAGAGTAATCTGCCTATATTCTCTTCTGGGGGTTTTATAGTTTCAGGTCTTAAATGTAAGTATTTAATGCATTTTAAGCTTATTTTTGTATATGATGTTAGAGAATGTTCTAATCTCATTCAGTTACATGTAGATGTCCAGGTTTTCCAGCACTACATATTGAAGAGGCTATTTTTTTCTCTGTTGTATATTCCTGCCTCCTTTGGTGTAGATTAATTGACCATGAGGGCATGGATTTAATTCTGAGCTCTCTATTCTGTTCTACTCATCTAGGTGTCTGTTTCTTGTGCCAACATCATGCCGTTTTGATTCCTGTAGCTTTGTCTGATCAGTGAGCATAACACCTCCAGCTTTGTGCTTTTTTTCTCAACATTGTTTTGGCAATTTCTGATAGCCAAAGAGAATAAATTCCTTGACTATCACAATTGTAAAAATAAAAAACTAGTATTTCCACTGCCTTAAATGATTTTCTTATCACTATGATGAATTTCTCTGACTCTGCAACTGGCTTTTATTTTCAAAATACCCAAGAGGTGTGTGTGCATACATATTTTTTGTCTTTAATTTGAAATATATCTGTTTATCTTTGACATCATCATTCTCCAGAATAACAGAGAAATTTGGGGATTTATATTTATATTTTGTCTAAAACAGTTTTAATTAATATAATCTTCAAATTAAATCTCTTACAGTGCCCTTACACTGATAAGCATATATCTTACCTAGTCAGGTAGTAAATTGCATAAGGAGCATATTAACACATTTTGGCTAATGTACACTTTTTTTAAAATTGAAACCTAGGTTGAGAAAGAATTTATTCACTCTTTGAAGTATTAAAATTAAAATGTACAAACCCTAAGGCCTGTCAAATTGTTCGTCATGACCTATAAAAATATTTTAGACATTTATTCATTGAAGTTAATAGAAAAAGACTTATCTTCCTGGCAATTAAAGCAGATGATGTGTTTTTGACAGAGAATTCATGTTCTATTTGTCACTATGAAAGATTAAAAAATATGTTTTCCACTGTGACAGAATTGTAATGATATTATAAAATATACACACCAGAATGTACTGCAAAGTATGATTCTGTTTAATTCTAAGTGGAATCAACATTCTCTCAGATAAAGATAATGTAATTTGTGCTTAAAGACATTTCTTGTTCTTTATTAATAGTTTTGTCTTATTAATTTATAACTATTTAAATTTATTATACAAACTTGTCCTTGAATCTCTCATATCATCTCTACTGAAACTAGGACACAACAATAGAAATGGTTTGTGATGCATTTCTTTTATTACATTTTAGATTTTTATATATATAATATATATAAAACATTTTATATATAATACTATATGTAGATTTCCCTAAAGAAAGGAAACAATAGCTATAAGTTAGAATGTGAAGAAACCTTAATTACATTTTTCAGCAAAATATATTTTTCTTTACTCAGAGAAAATAATTTATATTTATATAAAAATATAAGCTAGAAAATCAAAGTGGCTTTTTACTATATTATATAGAACTGTATTCTTCCTAATAGCCTTCTTATTAATAATGAAAAGTGAACATGGGACTAATCTGTAATATTAGCAAACAGAAATGTCAATTTCCAAATTACATATCCATGCATATAGAATGAGCTCAAAAATAAAAACAAATAATAGTGCTTACCATGAATCATATTTGCACCACTTATTTTTTTTTAATTTCTTTAGAATAGTTCATTATTTTATCATTTAAACAAACAGCTTTATATTGGCCATGATTGCCTGTGAATTTCTTGCCTTTGTTTTCATGTTCTCTACAACTCTAACTTCTTTACAAACTTGGTCTCAGAATAGCCATACTTCCCCTAAATAATCTTCCCTGAGCCCCTTGGAATTATATTGGAAACCCTTCATTATGTGTTTCACAGCACACTTAAGCTTTATTTTAGCACTTATCATGGGCTTCCCTGATGGATGGCTCAGCGGGTAAGGAACTGCCTGCAGTGCAGGAGACACAGGAGATGCGGGTTTGATCCCTATGTGAGGAAGATCCCCTGGAGAAGGAAATGGCAACCCACTCCAGTATTCTTGTCTGGAAAATCCCATAGACGGAGGAGCCTGGTAGGTTACAGTCCATGAGGTCCAAAGAGTCAGACACTACTGAACACAAGGCACATGGAGAGGCATAATTGACATCTATCCTCTTCATAGGGCTTCTCTTGTAGCTCAGTCAGTAAAGAATCTGCCTGCAGTGCAGGAGACCTGGGTTCAATCCCTGGGTTGGGAAGATCCCCTGCAGAAGGAAATGGCAACCCACTGCAGTATCCTTGGCCTGGAAAATCTCATGTACAGCAGAGCATGGTGGGCTGCAGTTCATGGGGTCACAAAGAGTCGGGCACGACTGAGTGATTAACTTACTAACACTTATCCTCTTCATAAGTCCATATGCTCGTGTACAGAAGGGCTATGGTTTGTTTTTCATTTTATTTCTAGTATTTTAATGTATTTTTAGCTTTGCATATAGTTGAATAACATTTGTTGAATTGAAAAATCTTAGAATTTAAACAAACTTAGCTGATTCACTGCATATTATTTCCAGAAAACATTTTTACCACTTTAAGACATACTCAAAGAAGCCATTATAAACACACCAGGACATGACATTCAACCTAATTTCAAAATCTCACCACATAGTATAAATCTGTACTGTATCAGGGACAATACTTTGCATTATACCATCATTCCTAAAGTCAACTAAATCATTCTTTCCAGAAACAGAGAACTTTCATTTTATCACTTTATTGAGAAGATCTGCAATCAACAAAGTGAGGAGATAAGTAGACTATGCTATCAAAACAATATTTTTCAAGGCTATGGGCACAGGCACGTTGTTCATGGAGTGATTCTTGAGGGAGACATCTAATCATTCAGAATGGTTATCCAAAGTTCATCTACAGAAGAAATATGACAAAGAAGTACCTAGAAAGTGTTTTGAGAAATAACAGGCAAAGCCAAGACTAATTCTTTTAAAATCAAAAGCAAATTTTGTACAAAAGAACAATAGAAAGAAAAAGTAAAAGAGAAAAGATATACCCCTTTGTTTTGTTGGTAAGGAGGTCAGTAAACTTGGTAAAAAGTGTGTATGAAGCTAGCATAGGTAATAAACAAAAAAAGGCAGATGACAAATTATGAGAAAAATAGCAATGAATTTTTAGTCCAATATTTTTAAATTAAATAATTAATGTGCACAAATATATTACAAACATATAAGAAAAATCAGTTCAGTTCAGTTCAGTCGCTCAGTCGTGTCCGACTCTTTGTGACCCCATGAATCGCAGCACACCAGGCCTCCCTGTCCATCACCGACTCCCAGAGTTCATTCAGACCCATGCCCATGGAATCAGTGACGCTATCCAGCCATCTCATCCTTGGTCGTCCCCTTCTCCTCCTGCCCCAATCCCTCCCAGCATCAGAGTCTTTTCCAATGAGTCAACTCTTCGCATGAGGTGGCCAAAGTAATGGAGCTTCAGTTTCAGCATCATTCCTTCCAAAGAAATCCCAGGGCTGATCTCCTTCATAATGGACTGGTTGGATCTCCTTGCAGTCCAAGGGACTCTCAAGAGTCTTCTCCAACACCTCAGTTCAAATGCATCAATTCTTCGGTACTCAGCCTTCATTACAGTCCAACTCTCACATCCATACATGACTACTGGAAAAACCATAGCCTTGACTAGACAGAACTTAGACGGCAAAGTAATGTCTCTGCTTTTGAATATGCTATCTAGGTTGGTCATAACTTTCCTTCCAAGGAGTANAATGCATCAATTCTTCGGTACTCAGCCTTCATTACAGTCCAACTCTCACATCCATACATGACTACTGGAAAAACCATAGCTTTGACTAGACAGAACTTAGACGGCAAAGTAATGTCTCTGCTTTTGAATATGCTATCTAGGTTGGTCATAACTTTTCTTCCAAGGAGTAGGCATCTTTTAATTTCATGGCTGCAGTCACCATCTGCAGTGATTTTGGAGCCCAGAAAAATAAAGTCTGACACTGTTTCCACTGTTTCCCTGTCTATTTCCCATGAAGTGATGGGGCTAGATGCCATGATCTTCATTTTCTGAATGTTGAGCTTTAAGCCAACTTTTTCACTCTCCTCTTTCAACTTTCATCAAGAGGCTTTTTAGTTCCTCTTCACTTTCTGCCATAAGGGTGGTGTCATCTGCATAGCTGAGGTTATTGATATTTCTCCCGGCAATCTTGATTCCAGCTTGTGCTTCCTCCAGCCCAGCGTTTCTCATGATGTACTCTGCATAGAAGTTAAATAACAATATACAGCCTTGATGTATTCCTTTTCCTATTTGGAACCAGTCTGTTGTTCCATGTCCAGTTCTAACTGTTGCTTCCTGACCTACATATAGATTTCTCAAGAGGCAGGTCAGGTGGTCTAGTATTCCCATCTCTCTCAGAATTTTCCACATGCTAATATTCATATAGAAAATTATACAAATATTATAATTATACAGTTTTTTGTGAAAGAAAAATAAATTTCTTGGATGAAAAATATAAATAATGTTCAGTCTCTGAATCTTGCTTGATAGCTCAGTTTGTAAAGACTTTGCCTGCAATGCGGGAGATCTGGGTTCGATTTCTGGGTTGGGAAGGTGCCCTGGAGGAGAGAATGGCTACCCATTCCAGTTTTCTGGCCTGGAGAATTCCATGGGCTATGTAGTCCATGAGGTCACAAAGAGTTAGACATAACTGAGCAACTTTCACTCAATCTCTGAATAATGAAAAATTATAAAACAATTTTGAAATAAAATGTCATTTCTCAACAGTAATATACGTTAATCCAGAATTTTCTTCTATTGAAGATTTGGAAAAATGGATTCATTCACTTCTTTTGGTATATAAACTGATATAAAACCTACGCAAAACACTGACAACAATGCAACAGTATTTCAAAATATTCCACGTACTTTGAAATAATAACTTAATATGTAAGGGTCAGCTGTGTGAAAATATACAGGCTTGTGTTAAAATATTTATCTGTGGCTCTCATGATATATTGATGAACAAAACAAAGATGTCCATACTCCTGAAGCTTACATTCTAATGGTGGAATAGGAGGTACACACACAATAAAAGTAAACAACAACAAAAAATTTAAACCACATAGTATATTAGAAAGGAGATTATAAGTTTTACTGCCAAGTAGGAAAAGAAGAGCCAAATCCAAGAAATCAATAAAGGGAAGTGACTTGGCTAGAGTGGAGCAAAAGTGGACAATTGCAGTTTAACTGGGATCATCAGGGTAGGCGGGCCTCAAGATACAATTCTTGAATGAAGTGGCAAAATTAGTCAATTCTGGAAGAAAACAATCACAGTGAGAGACCTCAACCAATGAGTGGAAAATTCCTAAAGTGGCAGCATATCTGGCATGTTAAGAAATTGCTAGGTGACCCAGTGGCTCAGTGGTAAAAGAATCCACCTGCAATGCAGGATATCCAGGAGCCATGGGTTCAATCCCTGGAGAAGGAAGAACCCTTGGAGAAGGAAATGGCAACCCACTCCAGCATTCTTGCCTGGGAATTGCCATGGACAGAGGAATATGGTGGGTTACAGTCCATGACGTCTCAAAAAGGTTATAACTGAGCAGGCAGGTGTGCACGCATGTGCACACACACACACACACACACACACCCCACGTGGCTATAACAGAAGGAGTAGAAGAGCTTTCCTAGAAAATAAATTCAAAGAAGTAATGCTTGTGGAGTGCGTATGTGTGTTGATTTTGTGGAGGAAAAAAAAGAACCTGACTGCAATCCACAAGTTTGCTAAATCAAATGGTGATGGGAATGAACACTGAGGAAAAATGAGCTAAGCAGAGAGATGAGCTGGGAAAGAGCCTGGGAGTGAGAGACCCGGTATGCATGAAACTTTTAAAAAGACATTCAGTATAAAGTACCAAAATGCAGAGTAATGAAAAGGAGAGGAAATTGGGATGGAAAGGACAGATTGTGATGAAAGATGATATTTAAAGCTTCAAATATAAATGACCATAAGCCTTATTTAGGAAAGTAAGAATGTTATCTATGAGTTTTAAAAAAGGGGATGAAATGACTGGATACAAGCTTTTTTAAAATATCACTCTGGGAACTATATTGGAGAATGGTTTGTAAAGGAGAAAATATAACTAAAATGAAATCAGTTATTAACTATGGTTGGACTAACTCAAGCTTAAGATAATGCAGTCCAAATCAGTGGCACAGAGATTAAAAACAGTTTATGAAGCAGAACTAACAGTGCTTGATGATGAATTGGATGGATGCAGAAGAGAGAGGAGGAAAGAAACAAGATGACTCTAGTGTGGGTATTGAGGTAAGTGGAAGTATCGAACATCTAACATAGAAAATATAAAGCAGTTTTCAGAGTGAAAATAACAGAATTTCAGTTTTTTTCAGTCTGACAAACAATTGCCCATAGCTTACTATTGGAAAGATTCAAGGCAGCTGGAAGTGACATTCAGAAAAGGGATTTGGCAAGAGATAAGAATTTGGAAGGCAGTGGAGTTTCTGTGGTCAGGATTTCTGGTAGTTTAAAATTCATAATTAAAGTGTGACATTTCTGGACAATGAGACAAAGTCACCCCTCAATGAGGTCTCAGCCTCACAGACATGAGATTTGGAATCTGCGAAAACAGTCTGCCTCTTCTTTGGCTGAGGGAAACTATAACAAGGCTCATGACTTTGGAAATGGAAGAGGCCGGATTTTACTACCATCATTGACACCCAGCAGCTGTCATGTAGTTTGTGGGACCCAGTGAATAATAAAAATACAAGGCCCCTTGGTCAAACATTTTTAAGAATTAGGATTTCTGGTAGTTTAAAATTCATAATTAAAGTGTGACATTTCTGGACAATGAGACAAAGTCACCCCTCAATGAGGTCTCAGCCTCACAGACATGAGATTTGGAATCTGCGAAAACAGTCTGCCTCTTCTTTGGCTGAGGGAAACTATAACAAGGCTCATGACTTTGGAAATGGAAGAGGCCGGATTTTACTACCATCATTGACACCCAGCAGCTGTCATGTAGTTTGTGGGACCCAGTGAATAATAAAAATACAAGGCCCCTTGGTCAAACATTTTTAAGAATTTCAAGATGGTGTCAACCGGGCATTAAGCCAAGCATGTGAAGTGAAGTGAAGTCATTCAGTCATGTCTGACTCTTTGCAACCCCATGGACTGTAGCCCACCAGGCTCCTTGGTCCATGGGATTTTCCAGGCATGAATACTGGAGTGGGTTGCCATTTCCTTCTCCAGGGGATCTTCCTGACCCAGGATGGAACTCATGTCTCCCACATTGTAGGCAGACGCTTTACTGTCTGAGGGAAGTAAGCTGTACCAGGGAAGCTAAGCACAGGGCCCCTCAAAGCCTGGGGGACTAAAGACACACTCTATGAAACCTGACTTCCAACTTACCACCCAATCCTAAAGTTGTGAGAATTAATGAGGAGATATCCATGAGGAGAGAGTAGAATGGGAAAAGGTAACCTAAGACATATCCCTGAAGACTAGCAATGTGATGTAAAAATGTAAATGGATTTCTAGAACAAAAGACTGAAAAATACAAAAAATGAATATGATGATCATGATTAGAATGAGAGTAACACTTACTTTTCTTTATAGTATTTTTCTGTTTCTATAGAATATAAAATGCTTTTAATGCTTTATCAGTTCAGTCGCTCAGTCATGTCCGACTCTTTTTGACCCCATGGACTGCAGCATGCTAGGCTTCCTTGTTCAACATCAACTCCCAGAGCTTGCTCAAACTCATGTCCATTGAATCAGTGATGCCATCCAACCATCTTATCTTGTCGTCCCCCTTCTCCTCCTGCCTTCAGTCTTTCCCAGCATCAGAGTCTTTTCCAGTGAGTCAGTTCTTCGCATAAGGTGGCCAGAGTACTGGAGCTTCAGCTTTAGCATCAGTTCTTCCAATGCATATTCAGGATTGATTGCCTTTAGGATGGACTGATTGGATCTCCTTGCAGTCCAAGAGATTCTCAAGAGTCTTCTCTAACACCACAGTTCAAAAGCATCAATTCTTTGGCAATCAGCTTTCATTATAGTACAACTCTCATATCTGTACATGACTACTGGAAAAATGTTTTATAATTTGTAATAAAAAAATCAATAAAGTTTTTTTAAAACTATCTCTTTCATTTTAGGGAAAAGTTTAGAATTGAAGTAGCATCAATGCAATAAACTTAAAAACCAAACTCTTAGTTTATCATACTGCTCAGGAAGCTGAAATGAGGGTAAAATTATCAAAATGAGAATCTAACAAAAGGGACGTTTTCCCCTCAAGTAACACAGCAGTATAGTTTTAGTCTGTGGTTATTTAAATTATGAATAAATTTATACATTAAAAAAAATACTCAAGGTAGGCTGAAATAAGTGACAAAGTATCAAAGTAAGCTACAATGACATGGTAATAATTATCTTTAGCCTGTACTATCCTGTTTGAAGAATAAGAAAAATAAAACAATCCAACTCTGCCCTTCCAGATAATGCTAGAATATCTTCTAAAATACAGAGTAGACTATCATGTAAGAAACGAATTGCCAGTCTATGTTCGATACAGGATACAGGATGCTTGGGGCTGGTGCATGGGGATGATCCAGAGAGATGATATGGGGTGAGAGGTGGGAGGGGGGTTCAGGATTGGGAACTCATGTACACCCGTGGCAGAATCATGTCAATGTATGGCAAAACCAATACAGTATTGTAAAGCAAAATAAAGTAAAAATAAAAATTGAAAATAAAATACAAAGTAGACAACTGGTACATTCATTGTGAATAAAACTTAAGGCATTCTAAAGTCATCCTTCTTAAAAGCAAAATGAATTAGCACAAGAAGATTTTTTTAACCACCACTTCCCCATATTGGCTTGGTTTCACTCAAGTTTTGATTTTTCAGAGTCTGTTTCCTCAGGAAAGAATATTGTCCTGACCATATAGAGGAATCTTCGAGTAAAGACTATGTGGTGCTAAGTGACACTGCCAAACACTCCCTGCAAGCTACAATGAAACCATCACAAAAGGGGAAACAGTCTATCACCCATAAAAAATTTATCTTTAGAAGGTAAAGACAGAAGTTGATCTAAAAATTCAAAAAGTTCAATGTTTGCTGGAGCTTACAGAAATTTATTTTGCTGAATGTAAACCAAGTGTTTGTTTATAATAGGATTTAGATTGGTGGCTCGCTTGTATCTTGTAAGTACATCATATCCCAGGAGTAATTTTAACAGGAAGCAACAGTTAGAACTGGACATGGAACAACAGACTGGTTCCAAATAGGAAAAGGAGTACGTCAAGGCTGTATATTGTCACCCTGCTTATTTAACTTATATGCAGAGTACATCATGAGAAAGGCTGGACTGGAAGAAACACAAGCTGGAATCAAGATTGCTGGGAGAAACATCAATAACCTCAGATATGCAGATGACACCACCCTTGTGGCAGAAAGTGAAGAGGAGCTAAACAGCCTCTTGTTGAAAGTGAGACAGGAGAGTGAAAAGTTGGCTTAAAGCTCAACATTCAGAAAATGAAGATCATGGCATCTGGCCCCATCACTTCATGGGAAATAGATGGGGAAACAGTAGAAACAGTGTCAGACTTTTGTTTTTTTGGGCTCCAAAATCACTGCAGATGGTGACTGCAGCCATGAAATTAAAGGCGCTTACTCCTTGGAAGAAAAGTTATGACCAACCTAGATATTATATTCAAAAGCAGAGACATTACTTTGCTGACTAAGGTCCGTCTAGTCAAGGCTATGGCTTTTCCAGTAGTCATGTATGGATGCGAGAGTTGGACTGTGAAGAAGGCTGAGCGCTGAAGAATTGATGCTTTTGAACTGTGGTGTTGGAGAAGACTCTTGAGAGTCCCTTGGACTGCAAGGAGATCCAACCAGTCCATTCTGAGGGAGATCAACCCTGGGATTTCTTTGGAAGGAATGATGCTAAAACTGAAGCTCCAGTACTTTAGCCACCTTATGCGAAGAGTTGACTCATTGGAAAAGACCCTGATGCTGGGATGTATTGGGGACAGGAGGAGAAAGGGACGACTGAGGATGAGGTGGCTGGATGGCATCATGGACTCAATGGACGTGAGTCTGAGTGAACTCCGGGAGTTGGTGATGGACAGGGAGGCCTGGCGTGCTGCGATTCATGGGGTCGCAGAGTCGGACACGACTGTGCAACTGAACTGAACTGAATTTTAACGTTAGTAACAGTTTAACATTAGTAATTGATTTCAGTATGGTAATATAAGTGTGAATGGTTTAAAGATAAAGACAAAAGGTGATGATTTCATACTTTTTACCTGTCATGCTGTTCTCTTTGATTCGCCCCTTTAATCCCAAATTTGTCTTTGGTGAGACTGTGCTCTCACCTTGGTCTCATTCCAGCCTCCAATTAGTTCTCCCCAGAGAAGATCTATGGTATTCTGTCCTTTGCCCTCACCCCTTGTTCCTTTCTTTGCTGCCTGATACCTCACCACATTATTCGTAACTCACACATTCTTCACCTAAGTATTTGTCAAAAATAACTTTAAAGATCTTTGCTGCTAAGCTGCTGCTAAGTCGCTTCTGTCGTGTCCGACTCTGTGCGACCCCATAGATGCCACCCCACCAGGCTCACCCGTGCCTGGGATTCTCCAGGCAAGTTAACAGTTTAACATTAGTAATTGATTTCAGTATGGTAATATAAGTGTGAATGGTTTAAAGATAAAGACAAAAGGTGATGATTTCATACTTTTTACCTGTCATGCTGTTCTCTTTGATTCGCCCCTTTAATCCCAAATTTGTCTTTGGTGAGACTGTGCTCTCACCTTGGTCTCATTCCAGCCTCCAATTAGTTCTCCCCAGAGAAGATCTATGGTATTCTGTCCTTTGCCCTCACCCCTTGTTCCTTTCTTTGCTGCCTGATACCTCACCACATTATTCGTAACTCACACATTCTTCACCTAAGTATTTGTCAAAAATAACTTTAAAGATCTTTGCTGCTAAGCTCTGCTAAGTCGCTTCTGTCGTGTCCGACTCTGTGCGACCCCATAGATGCCACCCCACCAGGCTCACCCGTGCCTGGGATTCTCCAGGCAAGAACACTGGAGTGGGTTTGCCATTTCCTTCTCCAATGCATGAAAGTGAAAAGTCAGAGTGAAGTCGCTCAGTCATGTCCAACTCTTTGTGACCCCATGGACTGCAGCCTACCAGGCTCCTCTGCCCATGGGATTTTCCAGGCAAGAGTACTGGAGTGGGTTGCCATTGCAATATGCTATATATCAAAGTTCCTTGTTTAAACTACAAAAGGCCTATCCCACTACACCTACAGACCAATGATCTTATCCAGTGGAAAACTTTGATAAATATCCGTTTTAATCTCCAAATCATCTCCTTCTCCTAATTTCCATAACTGTCACTAGAATTATACTTCACTAATGAGTTGAACCTAAACAGGAGACAAAATACAAGTAAATTCTGAGTTTGGCATGCATTTATTTGAATGTGTGAAAAGCTTGCTCGTTGCTGGTTTAGACGCTAAGACGTGTCTGACTCTTGCAACCCCATGGACTATATGTCCATGGGACTCTCTCTCCAGGCAACAATACTGGAATGGCTTGCCATATCCTTCTCCAGGGGATCTTCCTGACCCAGGGATTGAACCTGGGTCTCCTGCATTGCAGGCAGGTTCTTTACTGATTTGGCTACGAGGGAAGCCCAAAACAAACAAATGAAAAACTCGTTCAACATCAAAAATGTCCCTGCCTTGCCACAGTAAAAGTGCCTCTTATATGGAAAGACACTTTAAAGTTGGCTTTTTAAAAGTGTGGTCAACAAACAGCTTACATTAGAATCATTGTGATTCCTGTTAAAGTGAACACAGGTGTGACTCACACAATTAACACTTTACTGGAATCTAGGAAAAACTCTTGGGCATCTGCAGATCTAATAAGCCTCTTTTTGCATGTTAGAGTTTGATAATCTCTATACATCTGATTTATTTATATATTTAGTTATTTAATATTGCACTCTCGTAAAAAGTTTAAAGTGGTTTACAACACAAGGTAAGTATGATGATGAACTGATTTAGAGGAAAAGGGGAAGTAGAAAAAAACAGTAAGAAAAATGTAAAAAGTGATGAGGGCAGTACATAAAACATCATATTCCATGAGGGAGCAGCTTTGCTAGATGAACTACACAAAATGGCTACACATTTTTTAATTACAATTTATGACAAGAAATGAAAAAGAACAATGCAAAATCTCTGAAATGAATTTTCAAAGTTAGCTCTGTAATGAAGGAAGTTTTCACTATTACCTATGATTTGCTAATAAGCCAGTCTCATAGCCTACTCTTGTTTTCAATGTCTACTCATGGTTTTTAAAATTAAAGTTATCCAAATACCATTTGTATTTTTAACTTCATTCTGTGATAACTCTTTAACCATCACTGGGTTGAAAATCACTGAGATCAGTGTGAAGTTTGTTTTGTTGTTCATTTTGTTTTTCTTTTACGTCTGCTAAATGTTGGCATTGCAAAATAATACACAAACACTTTCTCTTTCTTTATACAAGTTCAGACAATACCATGGTGAGCTAAATGAGAAGGAAATCCAAAAAAAAGAGGGGATATATGTATACATGTAACTGATTCATTTTGCTCTACAGTAGAAACTAATACAATATTATAAAGCAACCAGCTCCAATAAAAATTACTTTAAAACTAAAGAAACATGTAGAATAAAAAGCAAATGTTTTCTTCCTCCTTTATAGCTGTCTTATATTTCTAACTAGTCAATTCGTACACTCATACATTTTACCTCAACATATTCTGGAAATCCATGACAAGATCAATGACAGATCAAACTTGAAAAAACACATCTGTGGTTGACTGATGTCCTAAGTCCCATGATTTAGCATTCTCTTCCGGAGTAAGTAAATTGTCCTAGCTTATCAATTAAGGCACTCATGTCTTAACTGGCAAAATGCCAAAATAAACTCTTAGATGTCCTCTTTGCTTATGACTAATTGAGTTATTTGTTTTCTCACAAAAATGTTTACACCTTCCCACATATTTACACCTTCCTACAGTTTATACCATTCTTAGTAAAACCACATCACCAAACCTTACTTACTAAAAGCCTACTCATTTTTCCAGGTCTAGAAATCTCTTCCTTAAAGCCAACTATAATACCAAGATCATCAGTCGTTTCCCTCTTGACTCTGTGAACTTTATTCTATAGTTTTCATATGCTGACTTGGAATCCAATTTTTAAATAAAAATCCTATACATATCTCTAAATTTTAATCACTTGGCATACCTCTAGTTCTTAGTACATGCTACTGCTACTGCTGAGTCACTTCAGTCATGTCCAACTCTGTGCGACCCCATAAGACGGCAGCCCACCAGGCTCCCTCGTCCCTGGGATTCTCCAGGCAAGAACACTGGAGTGAGTTGCCACTTCCTTCTCCAATGCATGAAAGTGAAAAGTCAAAGTGAAGTCGCTCAGTCATGTCTGATCCTCAGCGACCCCATGGACTACAGCCTACCAGGCTCCTCCGTCCATGGGATTTTCCAAGCAGGAATACTGGAGTGGGGTGCCATTGCCTTCTCCTTTGTAGTACATATTTGTTAAATAATGAACTGTATAAAGAGGTTAGACCTAGGCATCCACTGAAACCTCTGATAAGTTCTTTAAGTATTCAAGAGTCCACTAGGAGAGACAGCATTTACAAGCCAAGCATCAAAGAAAGAGAAGATGGACATGACAAAACTGGTGATCTGTTCCAGGACTGAGTCTAAAATGAGAAGAAGGAATAGAGATCATGCCTTACCTCTTGGACAGTGCCTTTAATGGACATAAAATTCTCTGAAAAGTCAAGAATACAAGTCCAAGGATGAAGTACTGTAAGTTTCTAAACCTGAGTGTGATACTATCCAATGTCATTAACAGCATGTTTCTTAACTCAGTCTTGAGGGAAATTGCCCCTGACATTTTTCCTCACAATTAGTGGGCTACAGGAGAGTTAAAAAGGAAGATAATTAAGAGAGACCTGAAATATTAGGAACATTGGATTCAATGCCACTATTGGAAGTATCCTAAGAAATTACACAATTGAATTGAGGAGACTTCTTGCGATATAACTTGAATTTTTCAAACACTGTCAGGTAGGTTTTGAGAATGATTTTTCTACATATTCAGAAAACTCCGATGTTCAGTTTTTTAATATTATAATGTTTGAAGATAAGGCTTAGAATTTAAATACTGTCCACAAATTTATGTAGTTTGTTAATGGCAGAGAAAAAAGTTGAATAATCACAGCATCCTGCCTTACAGAGCAGCAAAGCATAACCTGGTGTTGACCCATCCCATTAGGAGACCAAGAGAAGAACAATGCAGGTGACATTAAGTGGCAGAAAAGAAACTAACACTAATGACTGCTGACAGCTATCATGACACCAACAAGGATATATACATCAACTTTTCTTCCTGTCAGAAAAATAAGGGATCTGAGTCATTTGTGTTTCAAAGACTCTTCTAATAAAGCTTTAAAATGATATATTAATCTGTTTATGTACATATCACTTATTTGTATCTTCTCATATTTCAGTCGGATGGAGAACAGGGAAGCAGATGATGAAACAAGATAGGATCGAATCAGACAGGGTTTAGTGACATTCCTGTCAGAAAAATAAGGGATCTGAGTCATTTGTGTTTCAAAGACTCTTCTAATAAAGCTTTAAAATGATATATTAATCTGTTTATGTACATATCACTTATTTGTATCTTCTCATATTTCAGTCGGATGGAGAACAGGGAAGCAGATGATGAAACAAGATAGGATCGAATCAGACAGGGTTTAGTGACAAGGTGACAGTTTGAAGAGGAAAGAGGATTGATTTCAGACATGACTGAAGATTGTCGCTGGGCTAATGCCTGAAGCTGGATGGATGAGAAGGAATTCAATCTCTGACATTGTCGCTAAGGGTAAAAGGAAATAATCGGTGATACTGGAGAAGGATCTGGAGTAAAGAGTAAAGAAAGAAGGCCTCTCCTGGGGAGGTGTGTTTTTGACTCATTGGCTTTCCTATCTTCCTCTTGCCATATGCATCTACTTCATTTTCCTTTTATATCATGCTAATTAATCAGGAGGTGGGCACAATCTAATTAAGGTAGGGAGAGGGGGGATCATCACGTTTGTTTGTTTTTTGCCTCTTTCCTTTTCCCACAAAGGAATCAGTAGAGCAGAGTAAGGGCTTCTCTGATGGCTCAGATGGTAAAGAATCTGACTGCAGTACAGGAGATATGGGTTCAATCCCTAGGTCAGGAAGATCCCCTGGAGAAGGAAATGGCAACCATTCCAGTATACTGACCTGGAAAGTTCCATGGACAGAGAAGCTTGGCAAGCTACAGTTCATGGGATTGCAAAGAGTCAGACAGAACTGAGTGACTTTCAATTTCATGGTGGAGTCAAAGGAACATGGCTTTGAAGTTTGTTCACTCAACCAGGTATGAATCTTTTTCTGTTACCAACTGTAATTTTGAACAGCTGGTTTACTCTCTGGATCTCTCCTAACTTATAGAACAGAGTCGATAAAATGTCTGTTTTGAAAGGCTGTGATTGAGGATTAATTGATGTCTTGAAAAACACGCACTGAAAATAAGCATTTGATAGGCACTCAAAAAAAGATCTTGATTAGTTTTTTTTAATTGCTTTCCGTTTCTCTTCAATTTGCTTCTTCTTCTTTTGCTAACATCTGATAAATTAACATCTGATAAATGAAAAAAAGAGGACAAATGCTGAGTCTGAAGCATTTCGGAGATTTATTGATCTTCCATGTGCTGCAATGTTTGGAATAGAAGGTAAGCAGGTTCAGAAACGGTGGCAGCACCAAATGGCAGAGAAAGGAACTTCATGCTCCTGACTCACAAACAGGGTCTACCCAATTTTCTGATATAAACTAGAGGCAAGTCTCCATTTTATGTAAAAGGCTTTGCCTCTGCAGCTGCCAACACTCTGTACTTTTTCAGCCCCCTTAAAAAGATTCCCACCATTAATCTCCAAAAGTAAGTTGGATCTATTACCACTGAAAAAATTCAAAAAGAAGACTTTCTACAGCGACAAAGATGGGGGCCATCAACAACTCTAAGATGGTTCTGGGACCTCCAAAGAGATTGCTGAGCATCACCAGCCCTGTGGACCAGAACCTTGGCAAGCTGTGTCCTCATTTAAACTAAACTTTGAACATTACAGTTATACATGTATTGTCCCTAAGCTAAAGTGAAAAGTTAAAGTGTTAATAGCTCAGTCATGTCTGACTTTGTAGCCCTCCAAGCTCCTCTATCCATAGAATTCTCCAGGCAAGAATACTAGAGTGGGTAGTAATTCCTTTCTCCAGGGTGTTTTCCCAACCCAGGGATTGAATCCAGGTCTCAAGTATTGCAGGTATATACTTTACCATCTGAAACACAAGGGAAGCTCACACTCAAGCTAAGCCATGAGTATATAGAAGTTCCTGGGTGTGGGTGTGCTCACTTGTGTCCAACTCTTTGAGACCCCATGGACTGTAACCCACCAGGCTCCTCTGTCAAAGGGATTTTTCAGGCAAGAATACTGGAGTGGGTTGCCATTTCCTCCTCCAGGGGATCTTCCCAACCCAGGGAATGAACCTGTGTCTCTTTCAACTCCTGCCAGGCAGATTCTTTACCACTTAGCTACCTGGGAAACCCATAGAAGCTCTTATGGGCACCTATTTGCTGAAATGTTTTTAGATACATGATCTAGCTTAAACATAAACAAGTAAATTTATATATGAAATCAAAACAGATTCACAGACACAGAAAACAAACTTATAGTTACCAAAGGAGTAAGGGATGGGGGAAGGACAAATCAGAGGTATGGGATTAACAGATACAAAATACTATACATAAAATAGATAATCAACAAGGATATACTGTATAGCACAGGTAATTATATTCAACATCTTGTAATAATCTATAATGAAAAAGAATGTGAAAATGTACATGTATATATATATAATTGAATCACTTTGCTGTATCCCTGAAACTAATACAATATTATATCAATAAATTATGATATTTCAATTAAAAGAAAAAGAAAGGGTATGGTAGAGATTCTTGATTTCCTATCCAAGAGCCCTTAATACTTTCTTCCTTAAAATAACTTCATTTTGAAAGTGTCAGAAAGGTTTCTAGTTATAAATAACATTTTTCAGGTTCCCTCATAGATAGAAGTAGGCAATAAAATGTAAACAGAAGTACTTCCTTGGGGCTTTCAGAAAAGGTCTTTAAGAAGGAAGTGACTCTGAGAAGGCTCATCTCTGAACCTTCCTCTGCTTCCTTTTACAATGAGGACAAGAAGATGAGGGCTCCAGCAGTCGTATTGTGATTATAATGTGACCTTAATCATGGAAACCACAGAGTAGGTTGGTGGAACAGAGAGAAAGAAATGGCCTGGGTCCCTGAGGACCACAGAGCTGCCACATAACCCTTGGACTCTAGTGTTATTTTGGATCTCTGATAATAATCCTTGAACCTGTTCCTAACTGATAAAGAGCTTATACTTTTATCATGTTAGAACTTTTAAAAAAGAGATTAGAAAATGTTTAGAGTCAAGGTGAAAGTCAGTGTTTGGTCCCAAAGTGAGTACGGATTCCGTGATGAGCTGGTGCCAGGGGTATGGGAGCACTGCTGGTCCAGAAGTCATTAGGGAGTAAAGCTGCTCTGACGACCTGAACACCTTGTTATATAGGGCACAGGTGGCAGTCTGGCAACTGTAAGCCTGGCCTTTTGAGTCATGGCCAAAACTCCATTTGGGTAAACTCATTACCTGTACATCTGCCCTAATTTCTTGGTAGATTTCACTCATTCATGGTGTTTTCTGGTGTCCTTTATCACTCATTACATTTGTCAATGGAAAATATGTTCTAAGAAAATATTCCAAGACAATTGATTGGTGTGTATGTCAATGCAGGCTGTAAAATAATTCATTTAATTCACGTAAGTGATGATTTTCTTTGTTATATAGGGCACAGGTGGCAGTCTGGCAACTGTAAGCCTGGCCTTTTGAGTCATGGCCAAAACTCCATTTGGGTAAACTCATTACCTGTACATCTGCCCTAATTTCTTGGTAGATTTCACTCATTTATGGTGTTTTCTGGTGTCCTTTATCACTCATTACATTTGTCAATGGAAAATATGTTCTAAGAAAATATTCCAAGACAATTGATTGGTGTGTATGCCAATGCAGGCTGTAAAATAATTCATTTAATTCACATAAGTGATGATTTTCTGCCCTATGAATATCTCCTATGCACACTTTATTCCAGTCCTTCTTACTTAGGCAAATGACTATCAATATTATTAAACTCTGAATGAAAACCGTGTTCTTTTTCCTCTCCTCTTCTTTCCAGGGTTTTCAGATTTATCTCCTCTTTCTTTTGGATGTACAACAAAAAATCAGGGGAGATTACTACAACAAAAAAGCAAGTAGAGATAATGATAAATAAAGTAAAATTTTAGTCCTACTGCTTCCTTGGTGACTTAGATGGTAAAGAATCTGTCTGCAAGGCAAGAGATGTGGGTTCAGTCCCTGGATGAGGAAGATCCCGTGGAGAAGGGAATGGCAACCCACTCCAGTATTCTTGCCTGGAGAATTTCATGGACAGAAGAACCTGGTGGCTAACCAGTTCACCGGGTCACAAAGAGTCAGAGACAACTGAGAGACAAACACTTTCACACTTTCACTGCTTATTAAGAAATAAAACTACTTTCATCTTGTCTGAATCATTACAAATGGTTTCTATTTTATAAATCCTCAATAACTTTTTCATTAAAGAAATATTAATATATTTTAATGAAGCCAGTATTCAATGGTACCTTAGACTAAGGAGTAATTTGTAATTTATTTTTTATGAAAGTTATTACTTCTTTTTCTCTGAAGATGAGTCAAAAGAAAATCTATTCACATATTTAGAAAAAATAAAATTCAGGGTTAGAAAAGAAAATGTGCAAAAGATGATAGTGCTGTGATTCACAGCTTTACATACTAGAGAATATTCAAAGGGTCAAAACATGTATTTCTGAGTAATGAATCTATTTTCTTCTGTGTGCTATAGGGGTGAAAGTTAGTAATAGAAGTAGCATGGGTAGATGATGTCAACCATGGTAATTTCATGTGTTCAAAAATAGGTTGGGAAATTATCCTCCTCCACGGATTTTGTGATAGGAGGAAGCATAGTTATTTCATATTTTTTAATTGTCAGGGCAGGCAATGGCACCCTACTCCAGTACTCTTGCCTGGAGAATCCCATGGATGGAGGAGTCTGATGGGCTGCAGTCCATGGGGTTGCTAAGAGTCGGACACGACTGAGCGACTTCACTTTCACTTTTCACTTTCATGCTTTGGAGAAGGAAATGGCAACCCACTCCAGTGTTCTTGCCTGGAGAATCCCAGGGACGGGGGAGCCTGGTGGGCTGCCGTCTCTGGGGTCGCACAGAGTCGGACACGACTGAAGCGACTTAGCAGCAGCAGCAGCAGCTTATACTTTTAACTCTCAAAAATGCTTCAAGATTTATATCATCCAATTATCTCCATTTCACATATAAACAAACACTGCTGCTGCTGCTGCTGCTTCTGCTGCTAAGTCACTTCAGTCGTGTCTGACACTGTGCGACCCCATAGACGGCAGCCCACCAGGCTCCCCCGTCCCTGGGATTCTCCAGGCAAGAACACTGGAGTGGGGTGCCATTTCCTTCTCCACTGCATGAACGTGAAAAGTGAAAGTGAAGTTGCTCAGTCGTGTCAGACTCTTTGGGACCCCATGTAGCCTAAGTCATGGAAATAAGGTAATTTCTCAAATTTTACCAAGAATGGGGTCGCAAAGAATCAGATACGACTTAGTGACTGAAAATGACAACAAAGAATTGGTAAAGCCATTTTTCAAATCCATTCTATCTATTGCTAAAAACTTGTTTTTAACCAACACCTCAGGGAGAAAGAACTATTTTTTTCCAAGAGTCATATGAAGGAGAAATATTACATATGATGTTAATTAAAATTTCAAACAAAGCACTCAGGGATGTATCTAGAATTATATACCATCATTTATTGTTGTACCAGTTATATCTCAATCCGTTACATAGGAGTCATTCGGTCTTCATCATTTATGACACATATTTCATGGTGAATTTGTAAGCCACTTAACAGAATGAATAAATAAAATTTATTTTAATAAAATTATTAAAAAATAAAATGAAGCACTAACAAATAGATGATGAAAAATTATCTCACTATACTTTCATACCTCAGCCTAACTACAGGGAGTAGACATGTCTCCATGTACAAGAATAATTTCTCATCAAAATCTTTAATGGGTAATTTAAGTGAAATGTTTTAGGAATATTATAAAGGAAAATAATTATAAAAATATTATAAGAATATAGATAAATATATAAACTATATTTATATATAAAATAAAAATTTTATGTTTTTTAAATTAAGAGATAGCTAATATATATCTTTAAATATGTAGGGCGCTTACTGTAATACCCAAACAAACCATCTATTTCAGTTGCTAAAGTAGAAACAATTATCCTAGCTGTATAAATTTCAATCCCTATTGTCTGCTTTTAAGAAGCATCTCATCTACATTTCCATTAAAGTTGCCTATAATTCATCAGAGGTTTTACATCCCCTCTGACAGTAATTACTTTTACTTTCTTAAACTGAACAATTGTAACCAATATATTAAAACTGAACATTCTTCTACCTAATGCCAAATGGAGTTGAAACAGTAAAACCACTGCATTAATAATTTCAGGTCCTTAATATTCATGGTATATTTAATAATAATTTGGGGTCCTGTAAGTATTTCTGATTAATACACTTAACCTGAAAATCTAGTCATAATATCAGTTCTATAAAGAATATCAAATTCTATAAAGAATTTGAAAATGGTAAGCATATATCTTTTGCCATTCTCTGCACTTGGTGAGTTCACATGGGAAGAATACAAGTTCTGTGTGGTGACACACACTGAGGTTTTCTTAAATATCTTTCTTGTTCAATATTAACTACATTTTTGAGAACAGCACTGTACATTTAAATGATCAGTAAGATGATGGAAATTGTGCAGAATCAGCTCTCTATATTCTTTTGGTTAGAGCAATGTACGGTGGACCTATCACTATTTTTGATATATCTAGGCCATTTCAAAATTAAAAGACATATTCTATCAGAGCTTTGCCCTAGTGTAAGCATCACAGATATGAAAATCTGTTATCATATATATGACTTTTTAAAGACATATGTGCATACACAAGGACTTCTTTGTGATTTTTTTATTCCTCCTGAGAAAACAGGCAAAATAACATGAGTTCTTTTTCCAATGTCTATGACTTGAATGTTTTATAATCTTTTCTAAAATAATCTATACCTAAGAATATTATTGTTATAAAGTAGCATTTTATGTATATCAAGATTTGAAGAAAAATTCAACTGAAAACTTAATTAAATGACTTCTTCCAGATGTACATGTCTAGAGACAAATAAAATAAAATTAACATATTCAGTCCAAGTTCTTAGAAAATACAAGATTGATATGTGTACCATGTGGGTGAATTAATCCTGGAAGCCTGGATTAAATAAAGTCATAGACCCCAAAGGCTGAGGGAGAGAGGAGAAAAGCATGTTTTTGAACTGGAAACATTGATTTGACTTTTTCTATTATATTTTAAAAGATAGAACACAAATGATTTTCACACTCATATGAGAAGCTGAACTACACTGAAAATATAGTAATCTTGACTGGAGACTATGCAACATATATTAAATTAAGATTGTCTAAATTTGGATGAATGTACACAGGACTTACCATCAACATCTGCCATTATTCCTTGTTCAAGTCTTAGCTCAAATTTTACATTTCATTGAGGCCTTCCCTGACCATCTGGTTTACTACTGCAACCTGCTTTCTCTCAACACTTCCCAACAACCCTCCTCCCACTACTCTTGATCTTTTTAACTTTTTACATTTTTTACCTAAAACTTTTTGAGTTCATAAAACTATGTCATTTACTTTTTATTATGTTTATTTAGTATTGTATGCCTCTCTGTTAAAATAAAAACTTCATAAGAAAGGGAACTTTTTGTTCTATTTTTTTCACTAATAGATTTCAAGTACTTAAACTCTAAAAGGTACTTCATATATAGCTCAATAAATATTTGTTAGAAAACTAATAATACTTGGCATTGAGAAACATTGGACAAAAATACTTCTCTGTTACAGAAATCCATAACTATCAAATAACAGACTGCTTATATTCACTGTAATACAAAAATAATAGCACAAGTCAGTTTTACTTTCACTGCATTCAGAATAATATTGTTTGAAAAATATATGGCATTTCCATATTGTCATAAAATATACTAAAATATCCTTTGGGGCTACCAGAGTTCACAAAAGCCAGTCTTTTGAAATTGCTGTAACAATCTTTATGCCCAGGGAAAAAAGGAAGCAATTCAGAAACTCCAATGTTTGCGGTCCTAGTAGGCTTTCAGGGATGTGGTAGGCATGAGAATATGAGATACCCAGAACCATTGTAACTGCAGTAAATAATATCACAGTCACTGCTATTCCCCACTCCATTCCTATGATTAATGCTTACGTATGTTTACTTAGTCTATGATTTCATAGCAGTTGTTGTAACCACAATTCTCTCAAGAAATTAAGAAACCAGAAGCCTTCAAAGCTCATCCAAAGGCAACAACCCTTGTGTTATGACAGGTTCTAGCCCTAAAGACTTGACTGTACAATTCACTGGGTAAAACATTTACTGAATGTCTGCCATTAAAACAAATCAGACCACATCTCTGTCTTCAAACAGTTATTGAGAAAGGCTGGCATGTACCTAATCCATTCTAATACAGGTAAGGCCTCAAGAAATTCCCAAATAGAAATGAAGGACTGCCGGGAGCCAGCATCGGAATCCCACCCACGGCAAAGGTTATGAAGAAGGGGGCCTGACAAAACGCACAGGCGGGATCAGGCCTCAGGGGTCCCCCCTGGATTTTCTCAAGCATCTACCCCCAAAACCAGAGTCTGCGTGCTTTACTGGGTTATGCTTTCCACCTACTCTTCTGACATTAACAAGGGGCTGTCCCCCCACCACCTTTTTCTGGAAAAAGTTAATTTAGAGCTTTTAGATAATAAGTCTCCTGGGCATAATAAGAGTGTTTCAATCCAAAAACCCCTCTGATGGCTTTCTAGCCTGCCTGCCAGACTCCTATAGCTGCGCATGTGATTGTTTGCGGCCTCGCGACTGTGAGAGGCACAGAAAGCTTAAAACATCCTAGGAATGTAGGGGCTTCTGAGGAGTCAAAATCATTAGAATAGGACTGATTAAGGGTTTCATTTGTTGAGCCAGTACCTGCTGTCAAGTAAATCGTGATGCTATCCAACCATCTCATGCTCTGCAATACATTCTCCACACTCTAATCCAGCCAGAGGACAAAGGCATCCTCTGTCCTTAAAACTGAGGATCAAAGGTATGGTCAGCTGCACCCTGGTTGCTTTTCAGTTAAGTCCACAGCACTAAGACAGCCAGCTTGAATTTCTCTAATGAAGGTACGAAACTATTTAGCATGACAAGCCTATGATAAACCAACCTATGACGCATTAGGCATTGTCTACATGATGAGTCCAGCAAAATGTGTCTCTAGTCTAAAGAAATTTGATCTATATCTAATGGGAAAGACAGCCAGTCAAGATACAGAGTAGCGACAGTATAATATAGGCTATTATAGTGGGTGATACGGAGAAGGCAATGGCACCCCACTCCAGTACTCTTGCCTGGAAAATGCTATGGACAGAGGAGCCTGGAAGGCCGCAGTCCATGGGGTTGCTGAGGGTTGGACATGACTGAGTGGCTTCACTTTCACTTTTTACTTTCATGCATTGGAGAAGGAAATGGCAACCCACTCCAGTGTTCTTGCCTGGAGAATTCCAGGGACGGGGGAGCCTGGTGGGCCACCGTCTATGGGGTTGCGCAGAGTCGGGCACGACTGAAGTGACTTAGCAACAGCAGCAGCAGTGGGTGATATGTTATTAATAGAACATAAAAAACAACTAACCTAGTCTATCTGGGCTTATGATTAAGGTTTTCAAGTTTAGCAAATCCGAATACAGATCATTCAATTACATTTGAGTTGCAGATACATAATGAATTATATTTTTACTGTAAGTATAATCCCAAATATTCAAATGTAACTGAGGATCTTATCTGGCAACCCTACTGATAACACTTCTTAAAATGCTTCTGGGATAGTATCTTAAAGGATAGGAACCAATCAGATAAAACATCGTAAAAAGAAAATTTGAAACTGAGGGAGCAGAATGGCAACTTGGGTAACATATGGTAGCATGAGGGAGAATCACTCATTTGGGAAATTTCAAGGAAATACAAAAATGACTAGGTCACAAAATTCCAACTGTGCATGGCAAAGAAAATTTGGATAATTTATTAACACAAGGACAGTCAGGGATCTGATCATGCTGGAATTGGCCTTGCTGATAGATTAACCATGAAGTCATGCTTTCCTGAAATGATTGGTCCTTCAGTGATGCCTCACAAATGTATTGGTCATGGGCTCTTTGCTTAATATGTCTAAAAATACTATTACTGTTTTTGAAACAGTTATTTCAAACTTCTGCATTTTCTTCCAGCTTCCTTTAGTGTTCCTCCGTCTCAGAATTCTAACCAAAAAGACTTTGCTTCTTTCTTCCCAGAAATAAATTGTGATCTATGGTTCCCAGTCCTCCCCTATCCATTACCCCTCCTCCCAATCTCACCCCCACACAGTGGCATTGCTGCTGCAGACATAACCATAACCATCATCACTGAATTGTTTGACCAAATTTGCTTCTTTCTGATCATGCCACATGGTTTTCAGAATCTTAGTTTCTTGACCAGGGATTGAACCCAGGCCTCTGCAGTGGAAGTACCCTGTCCTAACAACTGGATTGCCAGGGAATTCCTAAGGAATCTTTCCTTTTATCTAATATACACTTTGCTCTAGAATTGACCTCCTTTACCAATCACTCTTGACCTTATCCCACCAATATCATCCCTGCCCACCCTGTTATTCAACTTCTCCTTCTCAAGTGCCTCTCTGTTCCCATATAAGGACTTGTTCAAGGATCTTCCATCTTAAACAGAATCTTCCACCTTAAACAGAAAACTCTTCCTCATATTGTCCACCTTACCCACCTATGGCTTCCCTACCTTATAAATCTTTCCTAAGGAATCTTTCCTTTTATCTAATATACACTTTGCTCTAGAATTGACCTCCTTTACCAATCACTCTTGACCTTATCCCACCAATATCATCCCTGCCCACCCTGTTATTCAACTTCTCCTTCTCAAGTGCCTCTCTGTTCCCATATAAGGACTTGTTCAAGGATCTTCCATCTTAAACAGAATCTTCCACCTTAAACAGAAAACTCTTCCTCATATTGTCCACCTTACCCACCTATGGCTTCCCTACCTTATAAATCTTTTCTGTATAAGCCCGTTCTCATTTGAACTCACTGAGACCAGGTTTCTGTCAATTCTCCTGTATAATGAGCCATCTTTCAGCAAAATAATAAGTGAATAAGAGTTTGCATATGAAAATTTAAAATTTGCATGTGCTGCCCCAGAACTCTAAAATATCACATATATATTTTGGAATAAATTTTTGTTTCCATAAAGATACATACAAGCTAATTCATATTTGATAAGCCTCGTCATGTCAAACTCTACCCAAAATCAGTCTGAAATTCATAGATCCTACAATATAGCACAGAGAATACAATATCTTGTTGTGTATATGTATATATAGATAGATAGATAGATAGATAGATAGTAGTATTCTTGCCTGGAATATCCCATGAACAGAGGATCTTGGTGGGCGATAGTCCATGGGGCCTCAAAGAACCAGACATGACTGAGCAACTAAGCACTATAAATCACATTGCTGTTAGGAAAAATTAACACAACATTATAAGTCAATTATACTTCAATAAAGTAAAATAAAATGTCATCCCTTAATCTCTTCCAAGGTTTACACAAAATGTTATTGATGCTCTAAATAATATATAATACTTTGGGAAACCTATTCTTATTTCAGGCAATCCTTTGAGATACTCAAAAACTGAATGTGGGATTTCTTTCCTAGGGTGTTTAACCTCACTTCTGGTGCGCAGGTCTTCACACTGTACAAACCTTTCCCATTTCCTCAGATTCTCCAGTCTCATGCTGAGTCCCTTGGTAAACTGCTTAACCTCCCTGAAATTTTTTGACTTCCTGTATGCTCAAGCATTTATTCTACTGGAGAAGGCAATGGCACCCCACTCCAGTACTCTTGTCTGGAAAATCCCATGGATGGAGGAGCCTGGTAGGCTGCAGTCCATGGGGTCACCAAGAGTTGGACACAACTGAGCGACTTCCCTTTCACTTTTCACTTTCATGCATTGGAGAAGGAAATGGCAACCCACTCCAGTGTTCTTGCCTGGAGAATCCCAGGGACGGGGGAGCCTGGTGGGCCACCGTCTATGGGGTTGCGCAGAGTCGGACACGACTGAAGTGACTTAGCAGTAGCAGCAGCAAGCATTTATTCTGCCCATATAGTGATTTTGGTATAAGACATGCTCTATGGTATGGATTATCAGATTATCTTAATTTGAATAACGTGGTTCTGATCTCAGAACTTCAGAACCTCAGGATCTCTCATTTTAGCTGGGAAAATCAAAAGAGTATTATAAGAAAAATAATGGAACAAATAAGAAAAATAATGTATGCAGATATTTTTTAGAATAAACTTGTATTTCTTACAGATGTGATACAGAGTTTCTTAAAGAACATAAGGAAGTAGGCTCAAACTCACTACTTTTCATGAATTCAAGACTTGCCATATACTTACTAGATAATTAATAGGCACTACCTACTTATATTCTTGCCTTGAGAACCCCATGAACAGTAGTGAAAAGGCACAATGATAGGATAGCGAAAGAGAAACTCCTCAGGTCAGTAGGTGCCCAATATTCTACTGGAGATCAGTGGAGAAATAACTCTAGAAAGAATGCAGGGATGGAGCCAAAGCAAAAACTATACCCAGTTGTGGATGTGACTGGTGATAGAAGCAAGGTCCGATGCTGTAAAGAGCAATATTGCATAGTAACCTGGAATGTCAGGTACATGAAG